>JAYKAV010000112.1:4578578-4678271 GCA_035582835.1 Phoebastria nigripes
CCAGGGGAGGTTTAGATTGGACGTTAGGAAAAATTTCTTTACTGAAAGAGTGGTTAAGCATTGGACCAGGCTGCCCAGGGAAGTGGTAGAGTCACCATCCCTGGAAGTATTTAAAAGACGTGTAGATGAGGTGCTTAGGGACATGGTTTAGTAGGCATGGTGGTGTTGGGTTGATGGTTGGACTTGATGATCTTAGAGGTCTTTTCCAACCTTAATGATTCTATGATTCTGTGATTCTATGATTCTTCTGCTTTGGGCAATGAAAGGGAAGCAAAACTGGGCAGAACACAGAGCAGGACTCTCTGAGGGCCCCTATCAAGAAATCTGATGTATTTTCTTTCATTAAAATCATGAAAGACTCTGGTGCTGAGAACAAATATATCCAATTCTCTTTACTAGAGCTTCCTTAAGTTCCACGGAGCATTTTCAAACACAAACTTCCTCTGTTGTAATTCTATATTCTTTGTTATTACAAGATCTGGAGGCTACTCCTAGGGTCGGTTGATGTAAAGAGAGGTTTAGAGCACACGGTAAGACTTGACTATAGTTGAAGTGAAGCAAACTCCTGGAAATCTGGTCACAACTCATAGTGTTTGCCAGTCAGATGGTATGCTACAACCCCAAGACTATGCAGGTCTCTGGAGGAGGGTCCTCCCTGTCCCTTCTTGCCTGCTTTGCTGAGTGAAACAGTTAAACACGGGCGGCAGAGTGACTATTTCCAACCTCCAGGAGGAGATGCATGTTTCTCATGGACGTCACCTGTCCACGGACTCAGGCAGAAGGTGCTGCACCTGCTCATGGACTGGGAGAGTGGTGTCCATCTCACCCAGCTTTAGTCCCGTAGCTGAGGGGTCTGTGCTTGGTGCCTGCCCATGCGAGGCTCCTTGAGGATCAGCGGGGAGGCGGCTGTGCAAAGGCAGGAGGTCCCTGGCAGGGCTGAGCTTCTCATGGGGGGCTCTTTCTCCCCAGGGACTCCCAGGTAAAGCTTAGGCAGCTGCTCTCCTGTGTTGGGTGCTTTAGTTAAGTGTCAGGGGGGAAAAATCCAGCACATAGCACCTTATAACGTACAAAAGTTTTGCATGCTGTGTTGCACGCAATGGGCATCACTGCAGGATATACAGGTTGATATAGGGGCCAAATCCTAGCACACAAGAGCAGAGCTACCTTGATTTCTTTTGGTTACTGGGGAAGAAGCCTGTCTCATTTGTAGCCCTCCACCTTCCCATTCCTGTAGTGACCATGTTCTTCAGTTCCCCTGCTTTTTTTCCCTGCAGCAGGAATAACTCATCATATTTCCTCCTCACCCCCCAAAAAAGCGATGAAAAGATGAGGAAGGAGCTCCATTTTGGAGTATAGCTGTCTTGTTGAAAGTGGACAGATATTTAAGCTATACATCAAATGACTGCAGAACTAGGGGTGAATTTACTGTGCATTGTTTTTAGAACAACCAGCATCCATGTATGCAAAGCTGTTCTTTCTTTGCCTGCCATAGCTATCAGGGGTAAATACTTAGAGGTTTCTGTTAGCGGGATCCACAGATTCCAAGGTGCAGAGTAGATTCCAAGCTCAGCAGCATAAATATGCATTAATGTAGTTCATCTAACCACTCTACCCACAGTCACTGTAATTTGTCTTTTATCTGCTTTGCCTGTTTCATTCAGCGATGCTTTGTGGCTGTGTCTGCCAGCGGGGCAGAACTGCCCGCTGCAGAATAATTAGAATAATTAGACAAAGCTGCAAACCGTTCCCCTCCAACTGATACATTTTTGTCTGTGGTGATCAAATTTTGTCCATCTCTCTGGTCACCTTTTTCCCATGGCACTAGATGTCTGCTCTTTGGGTCTGGTGCAGAATTAGCTCTGAATAGCTTGCCTGGCATTTCCTACAGCTCCAGTGAGACCGTGGAATATTTGCTTCCTCTCTCTATTTGACCTGTTGATATATTCTTGATTGTCATATTGATTCAAGAACATTGTTGGAGTCTTGATATGTACAAGATCCAGAAATTCTGTTCCATGCGCTGCTTTACAGGTTTGCCTAACCTCTGCAGGAGGCAAGAGTTACGAAACACAGTAAGAAGTAGATACCTTATCATTTTTTTCATATTCATTTAAAAAAAATTGGCATTCCCTAACAGAAAAGATGCAAACCAAACATTAAATTCTGGATATGGTACATGATGGTGGCAAAAAATATGCCAGGACTTGCAAATCAGTGAATAGCTGGTGCTCAGGGCAGGAGGTTGCTCTGAGGGGTGTGTGGGACAAAAGTCTTGCGACTCCTACTACACGCATAGCCGCAGGCCTCTGCAGCTATCCCCTTAAATGGAAATGACACTGCAAAACTGATAATAGGTTTTGAATCAGAGCTTGGTCACAATATGGATACAAAAGGTGGTACATCCTCAGGTCACTGAAGAAGCAATAATGTGTTTGAGGAGCGGTGACAGCTCACATCTAGTCCTCCTGCAGCTACTGCTGAGTGAATGGGAGATTAATTAACCCCCATGAGACTTATGTGAAACTGGTGGATACAGGTAGAAAAGGAATGGGAAGGAAAAATTTCTTTTCTGAGATTGTACCATAATCCTTGAACAGAAACTGCACCAATGCAGTTTCCCGTCAAGTGCTCTTTCTTCATATGCCCAAAATTACATAAAGAATGTACTATATTTTGTGTAAATATAAATACAATGTTTATATACATATATATATAAAAACTGAATTACATGCAGTATCAGTAGGATGCATATTAGTAAGGTATATACTAAAGTCACAAAAATAATTTTCAAGTATTTGTCACAAAAGGAATATTCAGGTAATGAGTACCTGTAATACTTACAATTGAATAATCTAAAGTAATATATTATTGCATCAAGATAAGTGTATAAAGCATAGCACTCTGATTTTCAAAGTATACTCGATGCATTTCACTACTCTAAACAGGAATTCCACACAGAACAGCAGGCATGGGTGTAAAGCAGAGGGAAACCAAAGCATAATCTTAAGTAAATACATAAATAAATGATGATGATTAATAACTTGCCAGTCTCATACAGGGCTAACACATTTTCAACACGACTATACAGTCTGATAGCAGCTGCTCTGACGACACACGAAGCTGTGTCAGTGTGCCAGCTCAGCCCGAGGTAGTCTCAAGTAGGACGGATGTAAGTCAATGCCATTAGAGGGTYGCTTTATCTCAGGACTTCTTCTCAGATATGCTCTTCTAGTGTTCGGTTAGTCACCATGCTAAACACAGTGAGACCTTCCTCTTGGTAACCCTGTGACAGACTCTTGTCTTCTCCAGCCTGGCCCAGTCATGGCCTTTTGCACAAATCCATCTCCTCTTTCCATTGCCAAATCTCAGTACCTAGATTTTGGATGGATTTCATGTTCATGCCAGCTGACTGTGGGGCTGGAGACACCTGGGCATTCAGCCCATGGCTGGCCAGAGGGCTTGTGCCAGTGGCACCTTGAAGTCCCGCTCCCTGGGGACTAACTACTGCTGCTGCAAAGCGATGGCCAGACTGGAAAGTCTCCTTCTCCCTGCTCCCACCTGCCAGGATGCAGGAAGGGGGGAGCAACGGCTGCCACCCCAAGGGCACTTCCCAGGAGCTGAGGGGTCCCTCCAGGGAAGGGCTGGATCTGGGACTGACCTGGCTCTTGGGTCCGGTGGCTCAGGGTGACTGCCCAGCCCCACTGCTCCCACTAGTCGGGGTTTGCCGAGGAGAGAGCAAGCTGCAATGATCCACAACTGTCCCGTGCATGGAACTGGCGAGCAGTATGGGGAACCAGGTGCCCATTTCCCAGCTCATTCCCAGGTCCCATCATTTAATTGTACAGACATACCCAATACATCTGACAGTCTCTGAGAAACATTAGAGGAGCATCGCTGAGTGCTGAGAATTAAGCTGAGAACTGTCTCACAGAGAAGTGGCCACTCGGTTTGCCCAGTAGTTACCCCCTGGTTTAGGCTTTGTCAGGAGTCCCTGGAAATTAGTGGGAAAACTGTCGACTGCCACAGGCTTCGTATATGCATTGCTGCTCATCTCTGCAAGTGTTGCTTGTTGTGATGTTTCTATTTTTCTGAAAGGTTCTTTTTCTTTGCAGTGTGATGTCTTGGATCAGAATTTGTTAAATTTCCTCCCAGAACAAGAACATTCAGAAATTTATAAGATGTTATCTTCTTGTATGCTTATGACGGATTCTGCCTCATCGGATTACCTAAAAAGTAAGTTTTATTTTATCTTTCCCAGTAAATGAAAAAGCACATGCAGGATGAAAATTTTCTCTCATAAAGAGTTTTTTATGTGATGTGCAATATAAAACTTAGGTTTTTAAATATAAAACTTAGCCTTTTAAAAAGATCTTGCCACGTGGAATGACCCTTTGGTACTATTTTTAAATGAAACTCATTGCCTTTATTTTACTAGGCTAAGACCAGTTGCTGTTATGTTAATTATTAAATATCATACCTTTTGAGACAGCTAAGGAAAATAGGTTAGCTGATGGAAACTGAGAGTTCGCCTGAGACAAATCACATCTTAATTGATACTTCAGCCTGTTCAAGTAAGATGCTGTTCAGAGATATGTTAACGTCGCACACCTTTGGTTTGCATTATAGTTGAAAAGTATCTGTAAAATCATTGTAATTCTTTTTCAAATTGAATTTTGTTTTTTGTAAAAATCCTTTTACTTGCCTCACCCTTATTCACTCTAGGAGGTAAGGCGTAGGAAACCAGAAAACACACGATAATGTGAGATGTACAGCTGCTTGATCTACGTATATGTACAAAACCTGCAGCTGATAGCTAATATGCCAAAGTTAATTTAACAGATATTTTGAGGTAATTAGGCATAGTTTTCCAACACAAGATGTAGAACAGCTGTGAGTCATGAAAAGCCTAAATAGAAAAAAAAAAAAAAGCTATAAACGAAGGATGCAATTTTCTCCTTTGCTACACCAATGTTATGGCAGCGTGATATGACGAAGGTGGTGTAAGAGAAGGGCGAGTTAGTCTCGAAGGCTGTCCCTGAGCTGCAGGCAGACCTGTGCACAGCGCTGAACAACCTGCTTCCCTGCAAGGTGCTTCCTTGCAGAGGCTCTGATCCTGCAAGGTATAGCACATCGGTGTGTAGGACTCTGAGTGGTAACAAGCTGCTCTCGTGCTGCCAGTTGCAAGATTGGGGTTGGAAGACACCATTGGTTGTGTTTAGCTTAAATAGTATATTTATTTCTTCTTCTTCTTCTTTTAACAATCTAGCTGACAATGAACTAGAGTTTTATTGTCATCTTCTGAGAGGAAGTTTGAACCCAAAGGAATTTCCAACATATGAATACATAAAATTTGTAGGAAATTTTCGGTCTTACAGCAATGGTAAGCTTTAATTGTTGTATAAATGTTACTTTAGCTGTGTAAAATAAAATATAAGTATTGCTGCATTGAACAAGACAGGCTTTTAACTGAAAGGACTATTTTTAACATTATGGGGTAAATTTTGCTTCACATGGATCTCGCAGCTGATTTGCAAAAGCTGGACGAACACCTATGAAGAGTGAAATTGTGTTAGTTGCTTTTGTTACTGCCCTTCACTTGTTAGCAGTGATCCTGGACTCTGGGTAAGTTTGCAAATAATGACAGGTTCAGAGGAGGGCTTGTTTGTGCTCACTAATACCGTGTGCTAAGACTGTACCTATTAGCTGAATAATAAGCTTGCTACCTTATCTGCTGGCTTACATTAAACAAAATTCTGTGCCAGAACTGATAATCTGCCAAATCTGCCCTCTCACCGTTCTCTGGAAAATTTTGGGGAAAAGCAGCAGTGCCACGTACTTRGGTGCCTGCACCCACCGCCCCACGCTGTGGTGAGGGGTCCCCTGCTGCTGCCATCGGAGTGGCTGAGGACGCTTCCACCTGCCTCCCTCTCCAGCTGCCATTTTACATTCCTCTCTGGCACTGCAGAACCCAAGACTGTCCAAAAAAAAAGAGGAAAGAAACAGAGTCAGCATAGTCGCTAATGTACCACAGTCAGTCTAGGGAAACCATCTTTCAAGGGAGGAAGAGCAGATTTCCACCTYGCCCGTTCCCTAACAAACAGATTGCTGCACGGCCATTAGTGTCAGAAATGAAATAATACTCTTTTATTACTTTCCCTTCTCCTGCCTGCCCAAGTTTGCTTTAGTTACTTGCCTGATTGAACTCCAGAGTGGCATTTCCAAAGTTGCTGGTATTGTTCCAAATAGGTCATCCTCAGCAAAAAATTCCCCACCGTGCTTTCCAAAAACCGCACGCCACACTGTGAAAAAAAATGTCCCTGTCCCCATTTAACTTTCTGCTCTTGCTCCACATGACTAGAATAGAAACCTACGTGCAGGATGGAGATATGTATTTCTTGTTTGGTGCCATCTGATTTGAGGCTTTATTTGTATAAAAAATGTAACTGCCTGTACGCTTTCTAGTTTGAATGAAGCGAAATGCGGCTGCCTGACAGACGCGCGCACCAAGCTGTTCTGTTTTCTAGAGCAGAAACCGGATTTCAGGTGCTGACTCATAAGGATACATTTCTACCAGGGGAATTTCTGA
Organism: Phoebastria nigripes; assembly: GCA_035582835.1. NCBI lineage: Eukaryota > Metazoa > Chordata > Aves > Procellariiformes > Diomedeidae > Phoebastria > Phoebastria nigripes. Next base: position 4,585,165 of record JAYKAV010000112.1, read on the forward strand.
TCCATTTTCTTCAAGGATTTTCAGCCTTTTATTTTGGCGTGACCTTAATATTGCCCTCTTACCCRTTAGGATTTCATATCCCAGCATTTGTATCAGTGGCTATTTCTCAAAAGAAAGATAAAACTTGCATTACAGGTATCTTCCCTCGCTTAATGCATATAAACTAAATGGGAACGTATTGATTTCAGAAGACACCAAATTATTTTCCAAAGACCCCAGCTTATAGCTTTCAAATATGACATGTGCTTTCTGCTTCAATTTTTTTTTTTTCTTTGTGCCACCTTTTTCTAAATCTTCCACTTTATTTTGTCTCTTCCAATTTCTTCCTGTCTCTGCTGCAGTCTGTCCCTCCGGTGGGTAGGGAGGGGACGGCCCTTGCCCCCGCTCTGTGAGATGGCGCCTCCTGGCCCCCTTCCCCTCTCCCCATCGCAGGACGGCAGCTTGCCCATCTTGACTAGTTTTCCCAGTTCAGTGCAGAGCCTGGTGGAAATACTTGCTTCACCAGTGCAAGATGCAAGCGTTCCCAGCACTCCTCTCCCTTGGCCGCGGGTCGCCCCCATGCCCCCCTCTGCCTGTCCCTCCCCCTACCCTGCCAGCCTGGCTCCTAATCCAGCCACAAAATTACCCCCCAGCAAAAGCGGAAGCAAGTGCACCAGACTCGCGATGTAGCAGCAGCAAACTGTTTGCTTGGGAGCTGATAACCTTGGGCCAAGGACAGAGCGAGCAGCCGGAGGAGGGTGCAAACCTCCAAAGCGGCTGTCATTAGCTCCACCGGGCTTCTTGCGTCAGCCGGCTGCACCCTGAGCAAGGCACGAGGGACATCAGATCAAGCAAGCACTGTATGAACGCAGCTTTCCAGCCCCGGGGCTGGGGGCGAGCAGCTGTGCTTTGGCACGGGAACTTGCGGCACAGACACCTTTGAGCATCTGAGGGGCGCAGCAGTGGGCTGGGTTCCTGCCTCTGCTTGGCCCCCCACACCCCAGGGCGCCCTGTTATCGGGCACCATCCCCCCCCAGCCCACGCACCCCGGGGCTGTCACCTGCCGGCCCTGCCAGTAATTGCTCTCTTCTTCCTCCCATTATAAATACCCATTCTCCAGCCAGCCCCCCTCCAGGTGTGAGGCCAAGTGGGTGAGAAAGACAGCGGTGGGAAAGGTGGKGGGGGAGAGACATATCACTCACAGGGCAGCGCTCGTCCTACGTGCGTAGGATCAGTTGGCCCCAAATCCTGCTTTTCGGAGGTGTTTGTGGAGGAAGGAGGCTAAGCTAAAGATAAGAAAGGAGTTAGCTGAGCATACTGTGAGGGGAGAAAGACAGAAATTGCAAATTAAGCTTAATTAGCAGGAGATGTTCCTTATGAATGTATTCAAGAATGCTTTTCCCTGTAGCTTTTCACAGCAGTGGAAGTGTGAGCATGTTTTTACACATGGGAGACTGATAAAGGATGTTCTTCTCTAAATACATATCTCTGCCGTTCCTTTTTAGCCACCCAACGCCAAATCCGACCTTTGTTTCCAACGGTTTGCTGGGCGTACTCTGAGTCCACCCTGCCTGCGCGTTCCTGCCGCAGGGACGCCAGAGCCCCTGTGGCCGGGGAAGCTCTTTTATCCCTGGGCAGGCTGTATCCCATCAGGATACTTAACTATTCCATTCTCATTAATGTAGGGTCGTGGCAGTGACAGTCCTAACAAAYCTTTCACCTTTCCTTCTCGCTTAACCGTCACTAATGTTTTGAAGAACTGGTAGGTCCTTTTTTGCCCTCTTGAACAGAAATGTCACTAGCTTTATTCTACTTCCACATAAGCTTTTACATAACCTCCCTTGAATTATCATCTTCTTAGGCTCATTGTATTATTGTTCATTGCTCATATAATGGTGGTGCTTGGGGCAAGGGGGTCATGCGTGCTGGGGTTCCAGTGACCTTGCCCCCCTCTCTCGTCCCTCGTACCTTCTCTGTTAATCGCATTGTGACTTACAGCTGAGAACATCATATAGGCATAGGTTTGAATGGATTAATTTGAAGGACTGAGGCTTAGAAAGCCAGTTAGGGGCTTAGCTGCTCTCCCTAACTGTAGTGGGAGCTCTGGGGCTTTAAAGGCTGTTGTACTATAACACTGAGATGCCAAAGAGAATTTTTTTTCTGCTAAAGCAGAACAAATACCTGATATCTACCAAGATGACTTGTCACCAGGATTGCCGTCAGGGAGCCAGATCACGCACAACCTACATGGAACCCATGCTACTCCCCCAGAGGAGCAGTCACTGGCAGCCTTCCCCCATCCCAGAAGGGGCAGGGAGATGCATGTGCAACCCCCACAAATTGCCCAGGAAAGTTCACATAGCTCACGACATGTGTTCAGTCTTTCAGAAGATCACCGTCCCTAGAGCTCCTGGGCTCAGCTATACCTGGAGGCTAGAGGAGCTGCACAGCCCAGTGCCAGGGTTAGCAGGAGGGTCCGTGCTTGGGCTGGTCCCGGGGATGGTGCGCGGGAGGCCATACTCTGTAACCCCTGCTGCAAGGACATTTCTGCAGCTGTATCTACACCAGGGATGTGACGTGAGCCGCCTGCACATGAGTGAACCGCCCTCAAATTAGCTGTGCCYGAGCAAGAGCGGCTGACCAGCGAAACAGCAATGTGAGCTGTGCGGAGTGACTGCATGAGTCACTGGCTGTGCTAAATCAAATACAAGAGATCTGATTTTCCATTTGGGAGGATTATATAATCATCATTAATTAAGCTTCAATGAGAAAAGCAGGACTGTAACCTGACGTAAAGACTCAGTAGTCCCTTGAGAGGAGGGGAGGTGGCCCATGGGCCACTCAGAAGAGGAAGGTGGAGTTCCCTCTTTGCTTCTAAGAGAATTGCCTACTTGCTTTCAGAGCAGAAGGGTTTTTTTTAATTTGCAAATAGGAACTCTTTCCAATATTTTATATATTTCAGGTTCTGGTCCTGTAGTCCAGATTTTAACAAGAGAGATGAATATATGTAAAGATCTGAGGGAGCCGAGTGCCATCACTGTACCTGTTGACCAGTAGTACCTGATAAGGGGCAGAGTCATGTCAGCATCACCAATGAATAACGCAGTGCCTCCCATCCAGTTTTGCCTGAGGGCTGAGGGGGGAGGCAAGTAATAAAGATAACCCTCCAAAAAATCCAAGGACATGCTTAGCTCCCAGTATAAAATGTCAAATTAAGTGAGAATAAATTATTTTACAAAGCCGCTTAATAGCTCACTCTGATAAGAAAAGATAAGGCAGGCTGGATTTATCCCTCCTGTGAAAATTGTTTGTATGTTTGTAAACAGAAAAAGATCTCTCATAATTATATAACCAAATGCTGGCTTTGGTATCCTATTTCTGAGGCGACATACTTGCTTAAAAACTCCTGAAAGGGACAAAGCCAGAGTCCTGCCTTTCRAAGTATTCACCAATATAAAAAAGGACCACCAGCATCTTTAAAGTGGCAGATCCATCCTTTCATCCAAAATGCCTGAGGTTTTCCTCTTAAAGGAGGAGGTAACCATTATGTGAAAAGAGTTCCTGATCAAGTAAAATAATTAAATATTATAGTTGAATTTAAAATTGTGCATTTTTGTTCCCAATTACATGGAAACTCAGGAAGTATCTGGTTACTGGATGCTAATAATASCAGATACTCTACTGCTAGCTGATATATCTCTTAGAGATAAGAATAACCATGAAGAAAATTATTATGCTGGGGAGAAAAAAAATCTTTTCACTCCCAGAACAATTAATTCAATCTGAATTCCTTTTTAAAAGAAATAAACAGATTTATGCAGAAGATACATTGATCTTGAGCCTCCATAAGCATATGCAGAAACATCTGATAACAAGAATAACTCAAACTGAAATGAATGTTTTGATCAGAACTGACAGCCGCATATTATTATTTACTATTAACAATATTGTAGAAGCTGCAGCTAGCAACCTGCAGCGCTTATGCCGGGCTCTCTATGGGCACTTAAGACAAAAGGCACCATTTACTTGAGATTCATATCAACAGAGGATGGCGAGGGAAGAAACAGGAGGAGGAAAGAGGAAAGAGGAGATCAAAGTAGACAAGTGATGTATGGACACCGTCACTGCTACTCATCTGAAGCTACAGTGCAAGCTGAGTGCAGTCCGGCTTGCCACTAGCACTTTAGATTTCTTCATTATATATTTTAATTGCTGAATATTCTGTTCATCTGTGGTCTGAATTTATTTATATGAAACAATCTTGATTTTATTCTGGTCTGTTTGGCTTGTGTTTTTTGAAATCACTGTTCAGTTTGTTTGACAGTCACTAAGACTAATTCTTTAAACATTAACATCTACTGACAAAATAGGAAGGAGAGATTTCTTCTTTCAAATGGCATAAATGAGAGGTTTGCTGTTATAGGAAGAATGTGTTTTAAACATCCTAAGTTAAAATAAGATGACCGAGCAACTGACTGCTGTACTATTATTAACTGAATAATGTGGCATCTGCGTTGTTTTGAACATGTTTTCATTCATTTCATGTGGCATGATTTGTATCCCTGAGGATAAAAATCTTTTCGTCTATGGTAGTTAAGGGCTTGGTTCCTTATATATATTACTTATTTTTAACATCTTGTCCTTAGTGTCCTGGTCTTTTTAAAAAAAAAACACCACCAAACAACAACAACAAAAAACCTGTATATAGGCAAATCAGTTTCTTTCTATCTTCTTATATGATATTTGCAGGTAATTTAATACTTCTTCTACAAAAGAATTTTGTGGTAGCTCTAGGAGCAGCAGGTCTGATATAGGTAACCACAAAAACTGTTAAAATTCATGCTAAGGAGCATCAGGTAACTGATGTATATGAGACAACTGTTTCACCTTTCTGATTATGTATTTAGCTTTGTCACTCAACGTTCTAATTCCCTACTCAGGATATTTTGGCTAGATCATTTAATTGTGAAACACACATGCCCTCGTTTACCTGAGCCCACCTGTTTATAGCCAGCTTAACATTTTCATCAGGCGCCTTCTGGCAAAAGCACTCCAAGACCTGTATTTGACTTATAAATGTTAATATCATCATAGACTCAGACTTCATCCTTTATTTTCCATTCCACTATTTTTCTGTGGTGCTCTCAGAAAGTTCGCTATTGAACTTTGCTACTTCAAGATGTTGTGTGTTTCTTTTAAAGAGACTTGGAGAATTATAAAGTATGATTTTTCAGAAGGCATGCTTAAAAGATTATACCAGGATTTTTTTTTTTTTAAATTCATGTAATGATCTCTTTTTTTAACTACACTTCAAAATTTGTCAACAAAAAAAGTTGAAATTTGCTGACCAGCTGCAAGAGCAAAGCAAAACAGGCCGTGCAAATAGAGCTGTGGAAAGAACAGATACCAAAAAAGTCAGGCAGCGAAGTAATTCAGAAAGAAATGTGGGCTTTTTTTCTTTCAGTTATTGTAGTTGTTATTTTCAGATCAAGATGTACATTTCAAGGTGATGGCTACCTGCCTGCATCATCGAGGCTGTTAGTGCTTTGGGCTTTGTGAAGGGCAGCTGAGTATGGAGATGGCACAGTAGCTGTTCGAAGACTGGATGACTTTCAGCCAGGCCAGCTCTATCTCATCTCCTTGGACTTATTCATTCACTGCTGCTAAGTTTAACATTCCCAAATGTTGTGATGAAATCCCGAATTTACTACATAGCTGTCCTATATGATAATTATTACCCTTTTAGTATTGCATTTACCTCTTGGAAATATAATCCTATTTTGTAAATGCTACATTCAGGGATGTATTCTGCTCTCTTCTGGGAATACGTCTCAGGCTCATGGCTGTTTACATCAAACAGCTGAGGTAAAAAAGCCATGCACTCTCTTTGGTGCAACTCGGTCTCCACTCGGTCTCCACTTTCTTCTGCAACTGGTGTCATTTGCAAGCCCATGGGTTCACTAACTAGGTTAACTTGTCACACCTGTTCTTTGGAGGCTGAATATGCTTATCTTATTTTCATATCTTAGAGCCCAGACTGCAAACATTTGCTACTGAACTCGGCTATTACAGAGAGAAACAGGCCCATTGACTTCAAATGTGACAACATATTATGTAATAAGCTTGGAAGTAACTTTTTACAATGCCCTTAATGTGGGTTTATAGCAATACCATTAATTTTTAAACAGGACTGACTACAGAAATCGACAGACTTGCACAAAATAATCGTATCAGAGAAGAACCATAACTCTTTACTCAGGCTTCTCCTGTTTCCTGTAGCTCCTAACTTTTTCTTCTTTTTTTCCACCTCTTGTATTAATAATCCCATAGAAGCCCTCATATATGCACATATGCCCAGGAGCAGATCAGGAATACATATTCCTAGGAAGTCCCCAGAGCAAGTGTGCTTTGCTGGTGAAAAGAGGAGAATTTTGCCCGTATTTTTTATCTTAATATCCAGCCAGCCATGCCCTCCAGATTCAACTGCAAAAGAGGGCTGTAATCTCTGTGGATGTTCACATCTGCGTTGCCTTCTCAGATGAGGAATCTTTCTTGCCCTTTTTGGCGCAATATATATTGTGCACACAGTAGCCTAAACCAGTTAATCACGGGTGTGAATTTTCCTCAGAGTACTTATTTTTCTGTCTCATATCCTGTTATCCTTGTTATCAGCTATGTATTGCTATTCCAAGGTTTTTAATAGGTTGAACTGGGTTCCAAAAGCACGTGATAAGTTGAGACTTCTTCCATCTCTACAATTTATGCTAGTGAGCTAGCACTCTAGTGCAGAAGCACCCCAGAAATTGCTAGTTACGTCCTCCCCAGATCGATACAAAACTCTTCATTTTCACAGGAATGGACATAGTTATCCTTGCTTTGTCCTGTGCAGAAGAGACAAACTGTAGGAAACTTCATAAAGTGGGATAATAGTAAGGAAAGATAGTTTCATATTAGCATTAATCCCTATTGGCATTAGAGTAACTCACGTTGGGGAACTCTGCCCCCATGGGAGACAGTCGGCTGGGCAGGGCAAGAGCCCATGGGGCCAGCCCCATTCCCACTGCAGCTTAGCACACAGTTTTCTTTCACTGCTGTGGGAGCCGGATTACCATCTCTAAACAGCTCGAATTTAGGTGAAGAATTTGCATTATGTCATTCTAACATGGGACTGTGGGCTAGCTTAAGGCAACACGTTCTTTTGGCAATGCATCTCTGTGGCAGGAGGTGCTAGTGGGCCCTCAAAGCAACACAAGAGCCATGCAATCACAAAAGACACAGATAAAAAACCATACACAAAATCTGTAGCCACATCGCATCCAGTTTTTCCTTCTGCCCAGTGTCTCAGGAGACAGCAGGCCATCTGCAGACTCACCAGAAATGCCCAGCTCTGGAAGCCAGTGCCATACATGGGGTCCTCTTTGCTCTTCTTTAAAACAAGGAGAACTTGAGCACGCTGGGGACGGTTCTCCTTAGATGCAGAAAGGGAAGGCGCACTTCAGCAGCCGAGAATCACAAGCAGCCTCTTGCTAGCTCGATGAAGCCTTGCTGGCTGTGGGCCCCGGTGTTTTGCCACTGATGACTTGACAAACTCTCTTCAGCTACCTCCCTTGCCAATGCTTTTTTTCACTGCCCCGTGGAAGTTAGCACACTAGGCATGCTGCAGCATGTATTTTTTTCTTGCAAGTGGTGAAAAAGAGCAATTGGATGTGTGGGGTTACTTTCCAGAAAGCTGGTTTATGCCCTGTAGTAAGGTTTGGCCTTATTTTTATCAGGATTAACCTATAAGATTCATACTTGAAGTTAAGCTCTGATGTCTTTCTGCCCAACATGTCTGACTTGGATTTAAATATATGCATATCAGCTTTAAAAGCTTTTAGAGCACTTCTCTGAATAAAATTAGTATTAGTACGCTTCAAGTGCGCAAAATATTCAGGGAGAGCAAATCTCGTATGAGGTATGACTCTGGGTCCTGGTTTTTACCCTACCTAGTGCCTAACTCCACTTGCAATGGCTTTGATGAGGCTGTCCCAAGGGCTTACAGAACATCCCCAGGAAAGCAGGTCTGCTTCGTTGCGACTGTTCGTTTGGCAACGCCTCAGTTTTTAAAGGTAAGTGCGTACCCTGGATCCCATTCATTTCAGAACTTCTCAAAACACTTTCAGACGGGGTTACACGCAAAGTAAGTTCTTAATTTTGCTAATTGAATGAATTACAGATATCACATTTCATGCATAAAAATCCAGTGAAGAGGATTATCAGTGCAAGCCAGGATCTGCAGAAGCGGTGTCACTTCTGCCCCCCTTGCATGGGAAATGGACACCCTCGTTGCATTAGGAATTGCAAAGTCACTTTCAAATTGGGTTCTTCGTTGCTGCTTTCTGTTCCTGCGATGGGACAGTGTACAGATGGCCACCAATGCTTTCATTTGTGCCCCTCGGTGTCTTCGGGTGACTGCTGCTAGTTTTCCTCCTCCCAAATCCTGGTAGTAAGATAGTTGCTTCTGGAAATAAGGATAGACCACCCAACCTTGTGCCTCGCACTGTGGTTCCCTAATTAACAAATGTGAGCTACTGCAGCAGGCGTCCCATCCTCAGAGGTTAAGAGATTAAAAAGTCTAATGGAGACCTAGCCGGTATGAAATCACTGCTCCCTTGGTCTGGCTCCATTACTGCTCAGGGACGTGCAGGGCACTCTCGACTGATTCACGGCTCCGGCAGGCAAGTAGAGTCCCTTCTGAGTAAGTAAGTGAAGACACTTCCCATAAATCTTAACCACAGTAATCATATTAGCAGTAGAGGCTGGAGTCAAGGTTCTCCAGGAACCCTGAAAGCAAATTCACTTGTCTTTGGGTCGCTAGCATCTCAAAATAAACAGGGAAATGAAATGGACTGCACATGGCAATGAGCTGCCCAGTGCTAGCAGGGATAAGGTGTTAGCTGCCAGGAAACCCTGAGCACCGATCTCTTCAGTTCACCTGGGTGACTCATTTAACCCCTGGTCTTGACTTTCTCCTCTAAAATGAAGTAAAAAATACATATCTGACTGGCTAAGCAAGGCAGAATCAGCATTTTGGTTGCACACAGCAATGTTTGCATGTTGCACCTTGAATTTTAGGGTATGTTCTTGGCATCAGCATGGATTTTGGTGTAAGCTGGAGGAGGGGAGAGAGGAATTTAAGGTATGTGTGAAGCCTTTTGCCACTGTACAGTCAGCAACTTTAATCAACTTTGTGAATATTGATATGTATCAAAGAAACACTTGATGGCAGCGTACCTCAGCTTTTGCTCTGGTCCCCAGAGGGTTTAAAACATTGGTGGCCCGAAAGACTTCTCTCCCTGAGAAGACGTGACAGCAGAGAGAGAAGTGGCAGAGGAGACGATGAGAGGGTGTCGCTTGCACAGGGGGACGTGGCACCAGGAAGCAGGGGGACAGCAGCATTGGGGGCCAGCAGTCAGCCTGTCCTTACCAGTGACAATGGAGACCCTCCTGCAGGAGAGACACGGGAGACATGGTAACCCTGGATGCCACCAAATCCTGAGCACTGATGCTGACAAGTCCCATCCAGGGGTCTCCAGGCTGACAGCTCGTGGAGCTAGAGTTGCCCCTGCAAACCACCATTGGGAGAGGAGAGGTTGGCAGAGGGGAGCTGCGAGCGGGCTGGGAGCCTGATGGGCCCCATGCAGGCTGCCTGCCTGAAAAGGCATTTACCCCTCCACAGTGCGTAGTGCTCCCAGCTATTGAGTGGGAAGGAGAGTGTCCCCCTTTCTCAAAGAAGGCTCGGAGGGCAGATGTCCAAAAGGGCCGGGCAAGGGCAGTGGCTATCTTTAGTAACACAAAGAGAGYGAACAAAGATGTGGCAAACCCAGGCGGGGACCAAGCACAAGCTGGATGCTGGGAAGGGGCATTGCTCCTCGGGGCCGTGGGGAGCACGGCTCTCACACCCCAGGCACTGCTTCAAAGCCATAAAAACTTTGGCACCCCAAGGAACAGTCATGGCTCTTAAGTCCGTGTGCATCACAAGTTCTTCTCCCCAACTCCTGCAAAAATGTTGGCATTGATAAATACAATAGATCGCTGTCTGGAATTGCCAGAAAATGTGTGAATCCTCTGTTTTCTCCTCTTATGCACCTCGCATTTATAGCTGACAAAAGCTAGATGAAGTAGAGGGGCGAAGCCGCAACTCTCAGTAAGTCAGTTTTCTTCACCATACAGGAGATGTGCATCGTGGAAGAACCTCTAGAGGAATTCACATCAAGACACAGTCTGGAGTGGAAATTTTTATTCCTGGATCACAGGTTGGTGACAAGAAAAGCACTCCTGATTGTGTTCGGTGCTTGTCTACTGCTATTTTCGTAAGTGCAATTCTCTCAAATAGTGTTACATTTCACATCTAAACAGGAGGGCAACCACTGAAATTCCTGCAAAAGATGATAGTTACTATTTTACCCTGCATTTATTTTTATCAGTCTTTTAAAACAAAACTACTCTGTTTCTCAGGCCGAATTTGTGATTAGCTTGTTCTTGTTTACTTTAAAAATATCAACGGACCAAAGTCTGTCACATGGCAAAATCATCTAATTATTATACAGCTGCGGAAATCATTCTTTCCAAATCCAGCCATTGATTGTGCGTGTGCAATTCCCACTGAGTTACGGAGGGAAAGTCTGCACTAGCCTGAGGCAACCGTGCTGGCAAAGGTACAAAGCAACTGCCTCAGCACGCCACGGACGAGCTCTGCAGACACCTAGAGGGAAGCGGCACAGATGATCTCCCCTCCTACCCCCCTAGTCCCAGCAGATGATGGCTTCCTACCACCTCGCCACGTGTTTTTCCCCGTGCAGGGACTGCAGGAGCCACAGCAGAGCCCCTGACCAAGGAACAGCCAGGGAATGGCTCCCTCACAGCAGGTTCTTGTGTGAAGGCCCCTGAGAAGCTGAGTTGCTTTCCACAACCACAATTTCCCTGGAAAGAAGGGGTTGTCATGGCCTTGTCCTGGGGGGAAGGTGCCGTGCCCAGCGGGCATCCCAGGCACAAGGCGGGGGAAAGTCAGGATCCGGTTCCCTGGGGTGGACAACTGCACAGCGATGAGCGAGAGCAGATCTGGTCTTTTTACATATCCGTGTCAACATGCAGAACTGCTGTTTCTTTCGTGGTTTATGAATTCACTCATATTGTGCCTAACCGCAGAGCACCGCCGATTATAGGATACTTGCCTTTTGAAGTGCTGGGTACTTCTGGTTACGACTATTACCATATAGATGACCTAGAGCTGCTAGCAAGGTGCCATGAACACTGTAAGTATCGCATAGCCCAGGTTCCTGTGGAGTCACTGGGACACCTCTTTTCAGTGAAATGTAGTTTCAGTTAAAATTGGTTTAAACTTGGAAGGTGAGGTTTGACCCTTGCCTCACGCCTGTGTGTCTTAGCGGAGTTATAGCAGACTGGGGGCACCGCAGCTGATCGACATCTGGGCCAGACTTATCAAGCTCTGAAAAATACAATTTTACCTTCTGTATCCCCAGAAGCAGTCAGTGAGACTCACTGAATGGATAAAATACACCAGATTCGACACCTGCTCTACTAGTAAAGAATATACAGGAATAGTTCAAGCAATCTCTAAGGAGATCCTATTTTGTCAGATTCTGGCGGATTGTTTACCCTATTGTTGTTCACTGTGTATTTGGGATTACCTGTGATTATTTAAATATAGTCTATTAAGATTTAATTGAAAAACTCTTTCACTAAGTAAAGAAAATGAGGCAATGCTTTTCAAATATTTGCTTACAGAACTGGCTGGAACATCTCAGCTTACCACCTCTGGGTGTCCTGAAAATATCTCGTCAGCATTAGTTTTTGTATGTTGACATTAAAATATAGAAAGGCTAAATATGTGCATATTTGGGAACCCCTTGAAACCACTGGGGGAAAAAAGCAGAGATTAATTTTGTTGGTGAATCTTTAAAACCTTTAATACACGCCAGTTTACTGCACTTTGAATTCTTGTCAGTCTGGGAATTATCTTTCAGTTTCAAATGATTTTTGTCTTTGCACAATGTTATCTCCTATACTCGCTTCATTCTGCAGAGAATACTCATCTTTTCAAGCATTTTTATCCTGTACTTTTCTGCTATATAACTTAAGATGATCAGTCTTAGAAATTAATCCCAGATGCCTAATTAAGCAGTATGTGATCAGCACATAAACCAGGGTAAGATCTATGTTTAAGTTGTAGCAGACATTAATGCATTAGTGTCCAGAGTTAAGGTTAATTGTACTGCGTAGGAATGTACCGTTCAAAGTGTCAGAAGAAGATACCTACTGATCTTTATGATCTTTGCTCTATCACACAACTGACAGGACCACTCACTCAAAAGGTGCTTAGACTCCTGTCTCCCTTGGGAATCAATGCGGCCACAGATATTTTTGTCACTCTTTTCACATTTCATGTCATTTTCACATCGGAAATTGCGCTACAAGCTGTGTGTATTTTCTGCTGACAGTGATGCAGTTTGGCAAGGGGAAGTCGTGCTGCTATCGGTTTCTGACCAAAGGACAGCAGTGGATCTGGCTCCAGACCCATTACTATATCACCTACCACCAGTGGAACTCCAAGCCAGAGTTCATTGTCTGCACACACATGGTGGTAAGGTATGGAAACTCCTATCAACCGGCGGGGACATAAAGGACAGTAACATAAGGGCATCCTCATGACCGCCAACATTTTCTCTTAGAAACATGATGTCTTTTATGTAACAAAAATGAAGCCTGAACTCTCTGAAGGAAATATGTTCAGTGTAAAAAAATGATCAGACTAAACCTTACTTTATGCTAAGCTTGATTTGTCAATCATGAGTTTAGGGGCAGATGAACTGCTGCATTTTTCCATTTTGTGCAAAAATAGGGAATAGACAGATCCCTTAACTATTCACTTCCTCTAATCCTTATGTTGCTTTTAAAGAGATGTGTGGAAGCTTTCCAATGAAGTTATAAAGTGGCTGTAGGATGTGAACTTGACCTTTATATACACACTTCTTTAATATACTTTTTGACTTCAAGAAGACAGGAAAAGAGCAAAAACTGAAAATGAAAACAGTCTCTCAAATGTTATTCAGTAGGATTTGACTTAAGTGATTTTTCAGCTGTTCATTTAACCTGTAAAGTGTTACAATAATTTGTTCCTCCACTTGCTTAAAGAACATTTTATGAAATATAACAATACCACGTTAGTACAATACAGAATTATATTTTCCATTCAGTTATGCAGATGTTCGGGTGGAGAGGAGACAGGAGATGGGCTTGGAAGAAGTGTCCTCAGAGGTTGTGTCCTCAGCACTAAAGGTACAACGAGAAAAGCTTTTTTCATTAATATATGTAGTAATCGCAACTTGTTCCTATGTTAACATCAGTGAAGACTCCAGCATTGTCTTTCTGGGTGGGTTCCCCCAACTTCAGAATTCATTGCTCACTTGAGTAATTTTGAAGTAAATAGGATAAGCTTATAAAAGGATAAACCTGGAGATCAGTGACAGCCACAAATTAAGTGGAACATGGACAGGGGCAATGTGAGGTATCTCCACCTTTCCTTGGTAAGGTACTACAGTTTTAAAGATTCATTTGGATGTGTTCTGGCAATCAGCCTTCTTGGCTACATCTCAGTGATCTGCTGAGGGAAGAAAGAAAAGCTCCTCCATGGTGCATGGCTGAGTGTCTCAGAGAGGTTGCAGTTGCTGTCACATCCAACTGAACGCAAAAGAAAGATTCAGAAAAACATCTGAAGGCTCAAAATGACTATGGCAGTAGCTTGCTATTTATTTCCAACTCAGTGATAGCTCTTTGTAAAATGTATTAGTTAGATACTATTTGGAAGGGACATTGACACCTGTGCCCAGGTCTTCTGCTGGCCTGCCTGGGATTAGTTCTGCTCAAGTCATTTTAGGCCAGCTGAAGAACTGGGTGTGCGACCATTACTAGATGCATTTCAAAATGTTTTCACCCTGACAGATGCAATAGCTATTCCCTTTTTTTGTTTGTTTGTTTTAGGACAGTGGCACCAGCTTGGATCCTGAACAGCACTTTAATGCACTTGATATTGGTGCCTCAATCCTTAGCGCTAGTCGGACACCCTCAGTATCATCCAGGAGCTCACCAAAATCTTCCCACACACCCAAGTCGGACCCAGCATGTGAGTGGCATTCCTGGATTACTGCATTATTTTTAATTTAGCCAAATGACAGAATGTGTGCCTATATACCACAGCTGCTAATTTTACAGTTATTTATGAGGCATCGATGATACGTGTTTGTCACTGACAATGAAGTGCATAATCTGAAATGGTAACATACAAGAGGGAAGGTTCTAGTGCAACCATCCATACACTGGAAAATGGGTACCAGGACTAGCCATGAGGCCTGCTGTTTCGATCTGTTATGAAAATGAGGACTTCTCTCGTCAGATTTGAAGGCATCAGTATAAGCAATACAAGGCCCCTCTAGACTTAGATGAGTAATAACAGCCTGTGGGTGATTCTCTTCTGGCCAAGATTCAGGATGCTCCAGCCAAGACTTGGGCACACCTTATACTCTCCTGCTCCTTGGTCTGGAAGAAAAGCCAATGAGCTAACCTAAATTTATAGTTATTCGGCCCATATGAAGGAGTTCCAGCTGTTTTAGAACAGGTCTTGGATTCTTTTGCTCCGTTCATGGGAGCACAGAATCATAATCTGTATCATTTACTTTCATCTTTGCCCAGGCCCTCCTTATCAGTTTAATTTTACTGCCATTGAAGTCAACAAGAACGGCCTTGACTCCCGCTGGAATTTAGCCAGGCCATAATCATTTCTAGCCAGGTCTCGTTGTAATTCCCACTTCAAATGGGGATGATTTCCAGCGTGTGAGAACTCACCGGTACTTTTCTTGCAGCTACACCAACAAAGCTGATTGCAGAGTCTAACACTCCCTTGCCAAGAACACCGAGCGTGCAGCAGGATTTATCTGTGCATAGACTCAGTCAACCTACTGCTCTTCAGGTAATTTCACAGAGTCATCAAAATAGGCAGACTGTATAAGGCATGTGCCACATACAGAGCTTAGCAATTAAAAATAACTTACACAGAACCCATGGCATTAGAAGAAACCTAAAATTTAAAGGAGCCAAACTTATAAGTAAAGTTTTGTTCTGTTTTGTTTTGTTTTTAACCCAGGTTTCTTTGCCTTCTCAGCCTTCRTGTGAGCTTCTCCCACAGCAGTTGCTGCCTCAAGCAACTCTGCAAAATCAGCCTGCACCTCTGGCACAGGTTAGTTGGGAATTTGGAAGTGGAATAGGTCGCTTGCTTATCTCCTGATATTTTCTCTTTTTGGGGCTTTTGGGTTACCTCTTTAGTAGCTAAAATCYCCAAATCCACCAGCTCTCAAACGCTTAAAATATTGTGGGAAATTAATCAGAATTGTACACTTGTGTGTTTAAACATATATCTGCATGCAGGCATCCAGAGCAGAAGCCCAGGTGCATGTAGGTTCAGGTACACACACACATCTATTTCACAGGAGGACAAAAAACAGATGGAAAAAGAGTTTTCAGCTTTGCTTCTACAGAATCAGGTCCCATCAAAATCAAGGTCACAATGAGAATTAAAACCAAAAACTAACAAAGACACCCAGTCCTCCTAAAAACACCTGTTTGGCTGTGCTGATGCAGAACTAACCAGCAGTAAAGGACATGCAAGTTCAACAAAACCCATTTTGTGAGTGTAATGGTGAGGATGCCGCTGGAGACAAATTCCTCCAGTGAAATATATTAACCCATCTCTCAAAAGTGGGTGATGGCCCAAAAAGCCACCTCAGTGTTTCATTTGCAGTGGATTTTGAAGGAGTACATTTGCGTACCATGTTCCCATCACATTGTTTCTCTCCTGTGGTCATGCTGTGATGATACACCCATCATCCTCCGATTTTAGAAATGACAGAGTAGTCCTGGACCTAGGCTACTTCTACTATTGGTACCCTGTACTCCCTCACAAGATCCCAGAGTTTCTTCCTGTAGCATATAAAGCATATAAAGTCCTGAGGAACCATGCTTTAAAATAACAAATTCTCATTTATCTTCTAAGTTTAATATTCTTTTCACGACTCCACACCAGCATGCAGCGAAGAAACAGCACATCAATTATCTGCTCTGAGCATTCATTTTCTTTTACAGATATTTCTCTCCGTTATTCATTAATGCACTTCCAAACATCAATTAGTTTATTTATTATAAACCCATGCGTGTTTTGTTTGACTCTTTTCTACCGCCCTTTCTTCTCCATCAAAGCTCTTTGTGGAGAGATGCTTTCCAGTCATTTACCAAGAGCCTCGTTGCCTCGCCCCTTCCCAGTGAAACGCTCTTACTGGCACGCCAGCTCCATTTCTTCTCCGCCAAATTGGAGTGCCGTCCAGTTGCATGGCCACCGGTTCAGCCTCTTTGGACTGGCTAAATCTTGGTGAAAGCAAGAGGGCTGACTTGAGCCTGTCTACATGGGCAGCCCTCTGGCAGTCCTCTTCTCGACTGGCAGCAAAGTCACAGCAAGGCTCCTGGCGAAGCTCAAGATGGAGCTTCCCTTGATGTAGAGCAGGGAAGTAGCACCAGGACGTTGCAGCTCAGGTTGCCGAGGCTCATGCCCCATAGTGATACTCCTGGGAAAAGTAGCAAATCTTCACAGACTTGGGTGATTTTCATAAACTGTTATGAAAATTATGAAACCATTCTGTACTTCCCACCTTAAAATAATAAACATGTCAGCCTACAGCAAGATAATCCATTATTTAAAAGACAAAGGGCCTGCAGCACGAAGGGAGTGAGGGACGAAACCCAGGTACGCGTGCTTTCCACCACGAACATTTCCTCGGTTTCCTAGTTGACCGTTTCACAGCAGTTTGGCGGCAGAACACAAGCTCATCGCTTTTAGAAACAGCTGACGAGGAGGAGCTGCACAGGTTGCTCCCTGCTGCCTTTCTGCCACTCGCCCTCAGCTGAAGGTGACCGATGGCAGGAGCTGAAAGGCTGTTTGCCGAGCCTGGCCACGCAGGGCCCCGGCACTCTGACGGGCGTCCTTGAGGCTAACATTCGGCTACGGAGCGGCAGCCGGGGGAGAAGGACATTTTAAGCAGCCACGACCGCATCTGCAGCGAGCAGCTAGCTCCCGCCTCAGGCACCATCTGCTTGAACTTTGATTAGTTTCATTTCGAGCAAAGGCTGCGATGGTTTTGTCTCCGCCAAAATGCGGTTTTAGCTTCTGCCTTGCTTGTCTGAATGAACAGACAGCACAGTACTAGATGTCGCCTGAATGTAAATGGTTTACTTTAAAGCAAGAGCTCCCTATTAGAATATTTGTTTGTTTGCCTTCCTCATTGTAATAAATTAAAATCCCCTACAACACAGCGGATGTTGATGACTGAATAATAATTAGCACAAATAATCCGTTTGGGATTGTGCAGGTGTTATTCAGAAGACAGAAGGAACGAACAAGTTGTTCGGTGAGCTGCAAAACTAATGAAACCCAGTTTCCCAGGGGCTGCGCCTTGCAAGGCTGGCGCATGGACCCAGCCTTCCCTGCAGGAGGGCAATGAGCGGGTCCCTCTCTCCTTTGCTCACCTATAGCTTTCATGAAATTACAGCAACCTGGTATTTTTGAGACTCTCACAACTGTTGCATGTCTCTAGCATTGATCAGAAGGATTGAAAGTTGAAAGGTAGGCAGAAAAGAAAGGTTCAAAGGAAACTGAGCTGAAAAATAAATAGGGTCTCTTTGCTTTACCCAGTTACCTATTGTCATGAAACCTGTAAGAACAGAATGTCTTTGAGGTGTCCATCTTTTTGTTCATCACATCTGAAATGGGGGACCATCCCGACAGACACAGGGGCCATAGGTCCCCTCCCCTGGCTGCAGCCCCCCAGCACCTAGAGAGAGGGAGTAACCCCAGCACCCTGCGGTGGCACCCGGTGGAGAGAAACATCCCTCCTTGGGCATGGTCCAGCTGGCCTTTTTCAGATGTCCATGCTGGCGGAGAGGAGTCGCAGCCCAGAAGTGCCGGTCCCTCTCCCTGGGCTGTACAGCCTGTCTGGACCGTCAGCGCCGGTGCATCAAGCCCGGTGGATTGTGCCCATCCCTACCCGAACACGTGCCTACACAATCCCAAAAGCATCATTATTTTTTTTTAAGAAACCAGACTAAAATTATTTTTTTGTCTGCGTTAACAAACCTTGATTAAACTGGTGATCCTCTGCAATTATAGATATCTCAAGGTTTAGTCTCCCATTGTTGACTGCATGTGGAAAGCTGGCACTTTTCTGTGTATAACATGCACTTTTTGGAGAAGCCTAGGGAAGTTTGTAAATACCCAAGTGAGACAGATAGCAACTTCATTTGATGCAAACGGCAGAGTTAAAGCTGTGCAGTGTTTTCTGTGAAACATCTTGAGTTAAGCTCTTTTAATTTATTATACAATTACAGATTCCTCCCCTAATTAGTAGAGCGGTTAATGATCTTGAGATAAATACTCTCTGGTGCAGGTCAACTGCTGTTAGTGTCTCATTGTACAAAAACAATAGAAGCTCTGTAATCACAGGGGTCATGGCTAGAGTTATCAACAAATTTGGGCATTTGAATGGGAAAGGGAAAAAAGCAAAAGAGAAGGTTCCTTGTCTTCTTCCGTAATGGCTCTTACTCTAGTAGACCAGCTAATTGTTGTTGTTAAGTGTATTAATACAAACAGCATGTGAAAAAGAGAACAAAAAGACAATGCTAGATGAATATGCTAAATATAAGAAGGTGCTGGAAAAGAATTAAGGAATAATAATTTTAAATCAACAGCAATATATTTTTGTGTACAACTTTGCAAAGCAAATTCAAATTCAAAACTAAGGCCTGGAAATGGATTTTGTTTCTTATTGAAGTATAAAATGATTATAAAATTATCTGTTATAAAATTCCTTACATTTATTAATTGAAGAAAATCAGGTTCCTTTCCCAAAGTGTCTTCAAGGAGTTTGCACGTTGATGAAAAGTCTGCCATCAGCAAGCCAGGCAGTTAAAATGAAGCTTTTGGCTAAAATTGTTTTTAATTCCTTTCTGATAAGGATCCTTTTAAAGACTTAAGAGTAGTCCTTACCAACAGAGTTCATATAGAGAGAATGAGGTTGCGAGACTTGGCTTTTTAAAAAATCCTTCTGTACAGACCCAGGTTAAAGCAGGAATTAGCTGCATCTCATCTAAGCAAGCTGTTGCTACATAGCGTCATTCCACTCCTAAAATCAGGGTACCTGGGACTCTTCAGGTCCGCATTCGGACTAGAACAAGCAGCACCGGACGCCCCTTTGAGTCACTTGTCCTTGTTCCCAAACATCAGAGGTTTCCACTCGTCCATTCCTTGGGTTAATAGTTTATACATGGACTAGGAAAAAAGAGAGACCTCGCTCTGACTTCTCCCCGTTAACACCAATTAGAAGTAAAACTTCCCTTCTGGAGCTTTGACACCATTATTCTACTCTAGGGGAGGACGGGGTTGCAGATGACAGTGTTGCTGTTTGAAGGCAAAAGCGCCGTGGATCACAGCACCGGAGGCCAAGTGCTCACATTATCTCCTTGGGCAGGCTCGCACACGCCTCTGCCACCAAAGTGGGCTCTGAGGGTCTCTGCCTGCAGCAACTGCATGGGCCTCCTTAGCAGCCCTCCTCCCCTGCAAGCAGGGCTGGCCATGAAATTCCCCTCCACCTTGCCACCACTCTGAGCGGTGACCTCCCAGATTGTGCGGGAAAGCCGCCCTCCACCTGGTAAATAGAAATAAACCCTCTGAAGTTCTCGTCCTTTCTCACCTAAAGGCCGTTTACTTGGAGATTTCAGCTTTGCTGGAGGGAACATGAAGGTATTTCACATATTTAGCTGGTTTAAGGCAAAGCAGTTAGCTGATACAAATCTGACCTGTCAGATTTCCCTAAGTAGCCAGAAATTTCATTTAACTGTACAGTGTTGCTAGCACCAGAGCTCTCCTTAATTCCTTTCTTGTTACCATTTTTGTTTTCCTATTAAAAAGCCAGAAATGGTGTAAGCAGGTGCACCTCCATGGAGCAGGAAGGCTCCAGCAGCATGCATCAGTTCACCCGCTAGCACAGAGCCACTGGAACAACCGCAGGAACAGGGCACCATTTTCAAGTCACAGCAGAATTATTATTTTTCTTTTGCCTGGACACTCACAGCACCGCATGTTTTCAGAAAGGTCTCGGATGCCTTGATTACAGAAAAGCTTACAAACTTTTTGAAGTGTTTTTTTTTCCAAAGACTGTGTTTTACTTTTGGAATATAAGCTCATGCAAAGCAACTATTCCAAAGCCTATTAAAGTAATAATTAACTTTGGTGGACTTTGAATCATACCCCAAACCACCAAATAAAACTAGGAGTTTATTGCTGTGTTAGTCCCCTCCGTGCTTATTGAGTGATTCCACTTTGTGCCAAGTATTGCTGCTACTGGAGGTTGCACTTTCTTCTTGACCCTGATTAGTGATCTCCATTTTATGTTATTATTTAGAATAGCCTTTCTCCCATTGAGCTGAGCTATTCATTTTACATCACGTATAAAAATAAATTAATGAGTATTTCTTGTAG
Organism: Phoebastria nigripes; assembly: GCA_035582835.1. NCBI lineage: Eukaryota > Metazoa > Chordata > Aves > Procellariiformes > Diomedeidae > Phoebastria > Phoebastria nigripes. Next base: position 4,605,779 of record JAYKAV010000112.1, read on the forward strand.
CTTCACTACTACTCAGCTGTAGAAATCTAGAAAATGTTTATTGTGGTCAGCTGTTGCGTGATGCTATAGTAAGTCATCAGCAGAATAAACCATGGCAGCACTGCTACTTCTGTGYGGAAAAAGGAAAGCGTTAGTAAAACACGTCCAGAATATACAGTTACGCCACACTAAGGGCTCCAAACTACAGGCTAATAAAAATAATGCACTCAATTGCCATCCAATTAAGATGCTCTGGATATTTTAAAGTAGCATATTCTCAAAAACACTTCTTCTGATAATTCCCTAACAGAACAGGGTCAGTTGTAAGCAGATCACTCTGAGGCAATTTAATATACGTGTGCGTAAAATTGAAAATAGACAAGATTTATCTCTGCCTAGATGTTACTATATTACAAACACATCTTTTATTCCTTTGGCCGTGCTTTACAATCAAGAAACCAATAACTTCTTACAGAACAATGTTCTATTGAGGCCTGTTTGTATTCTAATGACTGATTTTYCCCCCTTTTTTTTCAGTTCTCGGCACAGTTCAGTATGTTCCAGACCATCAAGGACCAGCTAGAGCAGCGCACCCGGATCCTGCAGGCCAACATCCGGTGGCAGCAGGAGGAGCTCCAGAAGATACAGGAGCAGCTCTGCCTGGTCCAGGACTCCAGCGTACAGGTGCGTCACTGCTGGGAGGGGCAGAGCAGAGCATCCTCTCTCGCATGGCTGTTGATCGGGTTGGCAACTTAAAATTAGCTCAAGAGTCCAGAAATCTGGACGTGTGGAAACCAGCTCATCTGAATGAGGATGTTGCCCTCTGAAAGCCTCTTGAGTAACCTATGTCTAGAAAGATTTAAGAGCTCTCTGGAAGAAGAGGAGGAAGAAATATCTCAACATTAGGAGGAGGAGAAGAATTTGGGTCATTTACAGTAGCATTTTAATACTTTACCTACTGAGTCTTCAGACTGAGCAGCTGTAATAGAAAAGTGTTCAAGTTCAAACTCAGCAATGATTATGTCTCTCCAGTTCATTAGCTTCCATCCCGTCGCTGCTTGCTTCATGTTGGCATCACTTGTGCTCAGTATCTTGTCTGTCCAGCTCTTCCTTAGCCACCAGCCCTCCTTCAGGCAGTGCTCATCTCTTTCATTCGCTCCCTGTTTTCCTGACCCTACCCCAGCCCAGATATAAAGCACAAGAGATTAATTTCCTTGTCACGTTAAAAAACCCCAAACCTCTGCTGGTGTTCATTTGTTCACACCTGGGAGGTGTCTGAATTTGTTCTTCACTGGACCAGCTTAAGCCTTTGGGGCGAAGCTGACTGAGCCTGCTCTTCTTCTGCCTTTGATACCTCCTACAGAGAGCTAGAATTCACTAAGTACAGTATCTGCTTTTAATTCGCCAAGTACAGTATCTGCTTTGTGCTACGCCTTATGTCTACCAAACCTCTGAAATAATAGCAAGTGCAGTTCAGTACATCACAGGTTTCACTTAACGACAAATGGACAAATCATCCAGTTTTATGGAAGTTTTCTGAACACGGGGTGATTACTGCTATGTTCTTCATAATTTAACTATAAATGCCAGGTTAAATGACCCTTGCTAGAAATGTTGCATTGAGGACCCACTGTGACTATTGTACTGACAAGATTTTTTTAGGAGACAAGCTCTGTCACAGAAACAAATGTCTCAAAGAACATTTTAAGCACAGGATGAAAACCTGGGACCTGCAGAAGTCAGTGGGAATTTTGCTCCCAACTTCCACAGAAATAGACTCTCACCCATCATCAGCATCTGTGAAATGCAGTTTCACATATTAAAACAAATGGGGATTGTACGTTTAGGCAATTAAGGGATCAGTGAAGCCAAATCAGAAGCTTTGCCACCTAAGTTGCTGCATGTGCACTGCTGTAAGACAGCGCAGCAATGGTGGGTCCCAAAACGAGGACTCTCTATTGCTGGTGCCATATAAGCATATAGGTAAACCAGGTTTAACTTCAGTGTGTTTCTTCTATTGGTTCTGCACTGACTTTGATTAATGGGAAGGGAAAGCCTCTCTGCAATTAACTGGCCTTCAGTTCAGAATCATGTCGTATGTCTGAAAGCTATTATTGTTATTATGAATATCAAGACATGTGATATTCTCACTTCCTCTGTTTTTAATTGGGTGAAAACCATTACTCTCTCCTGGTGAAGTCTTCAATAGTCACATACACTCATCCTTTTTTTTTTTTTTTCTTTCATAATTCAGGCAAAAATAGAAGATCAGAGCACATTCTTATATGCAGGAAACGGATTTTATTTTTACATAGCTGTCTCCCATATGCGCTGTGGTGCATTTAATAACCCAAAGACCGTGGGACAGATTCTCAGATATGCTCATAGGGAGCTGAAGCAGAGAGAAGAGGAGGCCCAGTGGGTAAATGGTGGGTAGTTCTGTACTGCCCGCCCCATACCAATTTGTAGCTCTGAGTTACACCATTTGGGTGATCCTCTCCCCGACAAAGACTGTACCAGGTTGGACCAAGAGGAATGTATTTTTAGATGAGTACAAGTTCTCTGATGTTAGTGCTGACCATTTCCCAGCTTACTGCAGATGCAGAACTGAGAGGCAGGGGGACTGGAGGGCAGCTCGGAAACGCAGGGGCTGCGTATCTGCCTGAAGGGGCAATGCTGGACGGGGAGAGTCATCCTCTGTAGTTCGGGTGCCTTTCAGTCTCCTCAGAGCAATCTAACAAGGCGATGAGGTGTGAGTGGTCACACTGACTCATGGCCAGGGCTCTTCCTACTCCCACTTTCTCTAGGTTAAAAAAACCCAAAGAAATTACTGTGCTGTCACAGGGATAGAGTGAGACCAGGAATTAGCTTTGTCTTATTTGGCTAGGGGCAACTTAAAAGAAAGCCTCACACTTTTGCATGCAGCACTTTCGTGACTCGCAAGCAGCGAGGATTAAACTGTTAAATCAGAAATCCAACCACGTGCTTTGCCACACAGATTTCATCATTCAGAGAGCTGGATGTCTGCAGACATTGATCTGTGTCTATTATCAGAGCTGCAAAGCATAGTAGCAAACAAGCGAGCATTACTACCAAGCACATTCCTAGTCTCTTTAATATTCCGCATAGAAGAGCTGTAAGCATGGGGGAGTGCCATAGGCTGTCTGAAAAGAGGGAAGTGTTCTCTGGTTTTCCCTCGTTAGCTAATTTATTAGCATATCTTCCCCACTGCTTCACTCCCTTCCAGACAGAAGTGTACAGGTAGCTCTACGGAGAATTAAGCCCCTTTTCCATTTCCTTCAGAGATCTTCAAAACTGCAGTACAGCAGTCCACCAAGAAACGCTTTCCCAACCGGACAGATGTTGAGCACRGTAGTCTGCATTAGAAACTATTTCCAAGAGCCTTGTGCTATGAAAGATGAAACTAGCAGGAGGGTTGTGGGCCCTGAACAGAAGTGTTCAAAACTCCATTAAATCCCTGTTACTGCTTTTCCTGACAAACGAAAGTATGAAGGACATGAGCAGCAAGAGTAACCTCAGAAGTCTGAAGGATGCTGTGTCTGTTCCAGATTTGAACAGTCTAGCTAATGAATTGCAGATGGGGAGGAAGGCAGAAGGGCTGAGCCTGACCAGCCTGCAAGAACTACAAATGAGACCATCCACAGCCACCCATCATTTGCAAACCAGGCTCCCTTCAAAGTCAGTGAATCTCAGCTTCCCAGGGCTGTGCTTCTCATCTTTCTGTATTTTACATAAAGAAAGAGTCTTGATGTCTGTAATGATGAGCCCAAAGGCTATAATCCCCTGATTATCCAAAGGACAGGTAGAGTCAAAGAGCCGTTTTCCTCACGATGTCTTGCCAATGTGATTCATCCATTAGCTGTAGGGACCATCTATATCGGAATGAGAGGGCAGCAGTATTAGAAGGTCCCTCCCCTCCCTCGCTGCTTTGCTGTGTATGTTAACAAGCTGGCCAATTAAAAAATATTTGTAAGATGCTTCACTGACCTTGCAGTCCAGAAAATCAGCCACGAGACATGTCATTAGCAGCTGTGCAGTTATGGGGCTGCTAATTTATCTACTTGGATTTGCTCAGACTGGGAAAGATTTCATTCTTTATTAGGGGGTTTCTGTTGTTATTTAAGGCTGCCGTATTTCAGTGTTTCAGGGGAATTCAGGCAGGACCAGCACAAAAGAGGCACATTATGAAAAAACACCGGTAAGTTTTGTACAAATGAAGCATGTTCTTGCTTTTACGCTTAACTAGCAGGTAGAAATTCCATGCTTCGATCCTCTCTCAGGTTAACTCTTGTTTTGATGAGGCATCTTGAGTCTTTCAGTTCTGCGGGGACACGAGTTAAATGGCATCATCGCTTCCTGTCCTGAGCTTGTTTTTTCCAGGACATTTATGTTCAGATGGTAATAATGCTGCTTTGGCCATTATAATGCAAGAGAGGGTCCCCCGATATGAAACACTCAGAGCCCTCTCAGGATATGAACACATGAACAAACGAAATTGGTTTACTGGGATAAACTTGGTTGTAAATCTATAGCGTGTTAGCTGCCAGCCATTACCTGTGCACATTCCTACCCAGTGGCACACTCTGGTAATTGCAAAGTAGGTTACTCTGTTTTCTTTCAAGGATAAGCTCCTTGGCCTTCATCTGGAAGTAAGGCATGCACGCAGGCAGAGTAAGTCATTTGCCGCAAGTTCACACCCTGCCTGACATTCGCATAAATAGATGTTGACTTTGCATTGGATGAACTTAGTATTTCTCCAGCGCTGTGCACCACGTACAGGGAGGACACTTAAAGATAATCCTCGTAAAGGTCTTAATTTGCAGTGATCTGGCCAGTACCAGTGGGCTCACACTCCCCATCACATTTTTGAAACACACCATTTGCTTTACCTGTTCTGAATTTTATATCAAATGTTTTATATCAAATTTTATATCAATGGCGACCAGTTTCAGCGCTAGAGCTAATCAAGCGAGTTCATTTACAAAACATGTCCAAAGCCTAGCTTCTATATACAGAAAATAAACAAGAAAATGAATTTTCATAATTTCTGTCTTTGATTTATTCATAATAAGACCTATTTCCTTGGCAGAAGTTGCAAGACCATCTGTCTTTCTGATATGTAATGGCTCCAAAGTCAGTGAGCAGTGTTTTTAAAAGAAAACACTCGGAGCTAGTTTCAGACCTGCTGTAAGCAGCCCCAGCTCTGTTACTTGACCCATTTATTTCTATCAGACATCTTTGAGATGTGGTTAGCCTACAGCACCTGAAACAAGCCGTTGCTTTAGGTCCATTAAAATTTTCATTAATTGCCCCCTTCTCTCAACTGATTAATGTAAGCTTTGTCTGCACCTTTTTTCCAAGTAAAATCTTGGCACACAGAAATTCATTAAAAATTTATCATATTTAAATAAAAACTATGTTTTAAAAGCTAGATAAATAAGTACAAATATGATGGATCAACCCATACTTATGCAAAGAAGAGCAATGCATTGTGCGAGTCCTTTGGAGAAAGGTATGGGTTTTTTCCAAGAAAAATTAGAGGGGACATGATAGTTTAGGGAATTGTTAATATAGCAATAAGCTGCAGAAAGGTGTACTAATTACTGGGCGTACCTCAGATGTACTGCTAGGCATGAGACTGATGGATGAATAATGAAGAGAATAACTGTGATTCTGATTTCATTTAAACCCTAAGTAGCTCCACTTAAATGGAGTTCCACATGTGTGGCAGTGGTGTGGAATCAGAATTGGATCCAAAAATGCCTTCAACTACCTGGGATGCGTACCTCTGTACAGTCCTTGGTGGCGAGAGGCTAGGTTTGAAATATTGCAAAGATAGCTTGTAGCATCAATAATTCATAGTTTTAAAAGATGCCTTTTTCCTCTGTACAGGTATAATAAAAGAAATAGCCCCTAGAAAAGCAAAAATTCCCAAGCCCTACAACTTCTAAAGACGAAAGCCTCATCTTGCAATGCAGGCATGGAGAGTATATCGTTTACAGAAGCACTAACAGAGGAGCTGCTAGCTCTTTTGCACAAGTCAAATGCGTGGCACGATTAGGAAGAACACCAGGTGACAGTTACCTGATGGGAAATCAGATAAATGACAGTGACTGTCTGTTTACACATCTTCTCAATGATAAGGACACGGCCATTCAACACGGACAGCTCTGGCCTGACTGTGGCCTCATTAAAAACATTCAACAACCCAACTGTATGTAAGATGTTGAATTTCCAGAGACAAATTCAAAAGCAGCCCTGTCTGAAAGGCAGGCTGATTTTGTTGAAAGGAGAAATGAAAGGACTGAAAAGACATGGAGTTACTCTCTCCTCTCTGGTCAGGATGCCCCAGAACACGGTGAATGTACAGGGAACTGCTCTTACGAGGGCTGTGCCTGCCCCACGGAGAGAGGACTTGTACCTTCAGGACACATTTCGCGAGTAATGAGTGCACTTGCAGAACAAGAAATCAAGAAACTAGAGACAGCAGAACTGCTAATGTAGGAAAGACAGGTGATTTCCAACTAACAGTAAATGCATAGTGAATCCAGAAACATGATAACTTTATTTTAGAATATATCTTTGGATTTAATTCTGTCACCTTCATTATCCAAGACAGCTGGGCTATGTAAATAAACCCTCCCCCCTTCTTTTCCAGATGTTCCTACAGCAGCCAACGGTGTCCCTGAGCTTTAGCAATACTCAGCAGCCAGAGCCACAACAGCTACAGCAGAGGTCAGGGGCCATTTCTCAGCAGCAGCTTGTCCCCAGTCCTCAACTTCAAGGGCAAATTGCATCTTCGCAAACAGCGAACCAGCAAGCACTGAGAGAAGCAAGCGTGGTATCGAGCCAGGTAATCATTTCTTTGAATAGAGAAGCATTTGTAAGGAAAGAAGACGCTGAGCTGTTACTAAACAAGCAAGTAAAATCATGTAAATCCTGTAAGTGTGCCTTTGCCTTTCCTTCCCTATTCTCCTACACAAGGGCAGCCTATATAAAGGGTCTCCCTACCGCATTTACTTTACCTTAGATCCCTTTTTTAAGGCCTCAGCCAGGAGAGTTACTTGAGCAGCTGTTTCAGCATGAAAACTGAGCAGGGGGACATGCAAAAGGTGTGGATGACTTACTGTTCTTCAGCTGATCCTGAAAGAAACCTGACCGACCACACTGGAAACTGGCAATGGTGGTGTTGGCAGTGCAACCTCTCAAAATAAGCTTTACCCCTGCTTGCTCCCTGAATCCAGTCGGACGCCACCAACACAACGAAGCCCGTCTGCTTGGTGGCACACAGTTGGAATACATTGAGATTTGTGTGAGACCCCCAGGTTGTGAGCATAACAGATTCCTGCATGGGGAAATAAAGTTCAGCCTCAGTTAGTAGTAACTGAGATCTGTGAAAGCTAGTAGGTTTGGCACAGGATTTTTTTTCTTATTGCTGGTTTCTTGGCATTTCCAGTTTTTGCTCTTCCACCCACCTGTTGTACCTCTCTTCACAGAAAACTTAGCTCCTGTTTCTGCTGAGTGTGCGGCAAACATAGCTGCGTCATTATCTTCAGACCCCTCAGCTGTAGCTTTTAACCTCCTACATACCTGTATTATAATGACTCTATTAAAATAAAAAGTGTATCCGTATTGTAAATAGAAGAAACCACCATTTTTTTTTTTAATAAGGTTTATTCCCATCATTGGGCTTTTATGGCAGTGCTAATCACACCTAACTTTGCTCGTGTCTTCATGGGGTGTCGTTTGTCTCCTCAACTGCTTGATGGCACGACCGGGGTGGCTTTGCTTTCACAGCSCTCTGGTCCCAAGGGTTTTGCAGGCCGGCAGAACAAGGCGTGGGGCAGCAGTGGGTACGAAAGCCGCGGCGGGCTAGAGGAATGCTGTCGTTTCTTGCATCCTGACAGCAGCCGGGTGGACGCATCGCCAGGTATTAACGGCGATTGCGCCCCCGCCGCACCGTCACGGTCCGTGTCTTTCGGCTTCCTCCACGCAGCGGTCACGGCCGTGCTCGAGTTTCGCTCTCTCCTCCCTCTCTTCCAGGGCACGAAGCCAGCGAGGAGCGCGGAGCTGGCGCCGGGCGGCGGCCGCGCCCCCCGCGGCGCGCCCCCGCAGTTCGCCGCAGCCCCCGCCGGCGGCGGCACCACGGCGCCCCCTGCCGGCCTGCCGCGGGGCGGCACCCCCGGCCCGCCCGCCCCCGGCTGCAGCCACGACCACCAGCTCAGGTATGGCCCGGCCCTGCCCGGCCGGGGGCGATGCGGAACCAGGCCTGCCCGCCCGCCTGTCCTGGGCTTTAGCCCCAGCCGCTGCGCATGAGGATCCCAACCGCACGCGGTTTGCATTCGGCGTGCGCGGTCACGGCTGCCGCGCCTCCTCTGGCCTCCCAGTCTCGGGGGGGTGGGATGTCTCCGCTTTTCCTTCGCTGTCTCAGGCTCCCCTGGGTGGGCGGTGGAGGAGGGCCAGGACCTTGGCATCCAACTAGACATGCGAACCAAAAAAATTACATTCTGATACTCAGGAAGCTCAAATACAAGCCATTCCCACCAGCAGGAGCAAAAGAAATCTCACTCTCCTGAAATCCTAGCGCCCAGCCTCTCTGCAGGGCACCCACATTCCCAGAGAGGGCGTGCGCTGCCCCAGTCTCCACCTGGCAGCTTGGAGGCCTCCAGCCTTGTGCCGTGCCTACAAAAGCGTCCTGTTTCTGTTTTCAACATATGGGATTTGTGTGGTCCTTCTGTTACAGCAATGTCACTTTTTCTTTTTTCCATGCGCCAGACTGTTGCTCAGCCAGCCTATTCAGCCCATGATGCCTGGGTCCTGCAATGCAAGACACCCTTCAGACCTCAGCATGGCGGGATCCCAGGCTAAGTATGTGACTTAAAACATCAAAGTTGCTTTTGAGGGGAAATAGCCTTCTTTAGTAAGACGACAAAGTAGTTATAAATATTGGGAACGTGTTATTGTGCTGAGCCTGCCTTCCAGTGTCAGGGTCAGCCTTACCCTGCCTGGTCACATCAGGAAGGATGACAGAGAGAAACACAATGTGCCAGTGGCGTTTTAACAAGCCAAGGCTGGGGGATTTTTTCTCCCTCACATGAAGCTTGCTTCACTGCTGGAACTTCTGACCCACCGAGGTGAATGTGAGAGAGAAAGTCAGCACTGGCCTGGCTGAAATGACCGGCACCAAGAAAGCCCCTGCTCTCTGGGCAGTGAGACGCTGGTGTAATGCCAGTGGAACTACACCTAATCTACACCAGCAGAACTGAAAGAACCAACAGGGCCCTGCACCTGAGAGCTCTCGGAAAGGCTGCTGAACAAACCACCTCAGTTGTTTGTCTCCTCAAAACTTGGGTGAAGGAAGCAGAAAACATTGGTCAGAATATGCCTTTTTTTTTTTTCTTAGCTGTTTTTTGTCACTGTGCTTAATTATGAACTGCTAAAATGATAGGCAACTGCTTGCACATCATTAATTATTTATTACCTCAGGAATGTAGGTATGCAGTACTTCTTTTTTTAAACATCACTATTGCTGTTTAAGATTATCTTGAGTTAAATTTGTCAACTTTAAATATACAGCATTTTAGATCTGCTTTTAAGCATCTAAATAAGAGAGGCCTGATTTGCAAAGATACATCGCCCAGTTCATGTAGACTTCCTGACTCACGGGACCCTTTTTTAGGAGCTCACATCCTAGTACGAGTACCCAAACCGTAGCATTTCTGACTAACCCCTAATGTTGAACAGCTGTTGTGCGAACACACGCCACACTATGATCTCATCACCCATTACAGGATAAACAGAATTAGGCTGGGTTGGCAACAGCTCCATTGTGGTTTTGCCCACAGCCTTCCACAAAACAACACATATTTAAGTTTTGCTATGCAAAAGCAGACTGGCAAGAGGAGCTGAGTATTTTGTTTCTGTCCCATCCCTCACTCCGGAGGACTTCTAGAGGCTTCTTCTTTTCCTACAACGTGGCTCACAGCGATGGGAACTGCTGACCATACTTGGCAATATGTATATGAGCAGCTTAAGAAGTAATCAACCCTAGCCATCTTCCTGCAAGAGATTACCACCCCACAGGCAGTCGCAGGGGAGCACAGGCAGCAGAACGGGAGGAGTATTTACTTCTTTCTCACTGCAGTTCAGAGCTCAGCATATTAATACAGAGTCAAAGGCCATTTGGTTTAATGAGCCTGGGATGTGAATGCTGTGGCTGAAGAGAAGACATGCATAAACCTGAAGCTTTAATGTATCTAAAATGTGGTCTGGATTTTGAGGTGAGATGTATTCTGCCCTCCAAGTCCAGCTCATGCACAGAGTAAGGGAAAACAGTGCTCCCAACGGTGCCGTTGTTCATATTAGCAGGTCCCATGCACTGGAATCCTTTATTAGGAATTATTTATGAAGACTAGGGACTTCCACCCCTATCCTAAGAGAAGACCTTTGCTTCCAACAGTTTGTTCTTTATTGTTTTGCTTCTTTCTTCCACAGGTTTTCTCAAACCCAACAAATGTTTCAAAGTTTGGAAGTGCAGACTTCCAGCAGCAGCGCTCCAATCGTACTGATGGGACAAGCAGTGTTAAACCAAGGGTTCGCCACTACACCTCCTTCCCAGCCATCCTCTCTGCCACCTATGCAACTCCAGCACCAACAGCATCAGCAACAACGCTACCTGCAGGTAGGGTAGGACAAAGAGGACGATGTATAAAATGCACACGCAGAGTAATAAGGCGAACGGGCTGTGCAAACGGGGCCCCAGGTTTCAGCGGGAGCCTGATCATGGCAGAAACAGCCATTTTAGAGACACTGAAATGTGCGAGACACTGATACAGTGTCATGTACCCTTCCAGTACAGCAAGGGAGCAGTGAGAACAGTCAGAATATTTAAAAGGAAATTACTAATTCTGTACATTGGAAACATAATCAGATTATCCTGGATATATTTAAAGTGTATTTCTAGACGGAGAAAACTGCTGCCTTAGGATTTATTCTGTGCTCTTTATTCAGTATAAAATTTGCTTAGTTTACAAGTCAAAAGATGATTTTTAATTACCAGCATCAACATAAAATGAGATCTGGACGAGATATCTGGATCCCTTCAGTAAATTAACATATTTTCTCAACTCTACAAGGCAAAGAAGATAAACTGGAGCACATTGCCTGGAAGAACCAGGTGATTTGAAGATGTAAAAATACTTATTTTTTGACCTAATTCAACACATACTAAAGTAAAGGGGAAGGGGGAAAATGAGGTGTCTCTGTATTAACTCAAAAGGAGCTGAACTGAGTCTATAAAACCTGATCACATATCCACTGGCGTCACTGAAAGAGTGTCATCAACCTGAAATGATTAAACTCTTGTTATTGAAATGAAATCCTTACCATAGCTGAGAATTAATGAAAAAACTATGGCAGATACCGTTCCCAATAAAAGCATCTGCAAAATTCATATCGACTTCACCACTGCAAGGTCACACCCTACTGTAAACTCACAAAAAGGAAGGGCTAGAAGGGATAGCATGAGGTACACTAGGATCCCCTGTCTCATTTCTGTTTCATTTCTATCATCCATCTGTGTCATTTCTGAAATGTTCGCCTACTCTGTTCCTAAACAGGCTTTTAAGGATAACCTGCAAATCCTAGGCAATGCATTCCTATTAGAAAACCTTTCTCAATGCCTAATTGTAATGTTCTTTGTTGCAATTTATGTCCATTCCTTCTAGCATTAGGTAAGCTAACCCCATGCCAAACAGCCCCAGAAATAAAAGACAGCAAACTAGTAGTATTTTTAAGCACTCTGTACATTGAGGACAAAGAGCTTTAACATGTGAAAGAATCGAACACCACGATGAATTTTATTTTATCTGTAGGTGCAAACACCAAGTTCTTTGCACAATGAGCAACCCGATTCTTTGCTCCTGCCATCTTACTCGCCACAGCAAGGAAATATGGGGTATCATCAGACACAGCAGCAGCAGCAGCAGCAGCAACTAACATCAAGAAGAAGCAATAGCTTATCAGAATCATCAAATTTACCACAGCCACTGCGATAGAGTCCCACCAGCACAATCAATGCACGATTAGCTTTAACCAATGGGCACATGGGGCAGAAGAGAATGACTTTGTACTTACTGTTTTGGCTTTTGCACAAGCATTTCTTTCAAAGCTCTATGACAGAAGTACGCCACAGAGTGCAGACTGCCACAGACAGTGCATTTACGGCATGCTGGATTCAGTTTGCGCTGTCTCGTGAGCACAGTATGTACTGACAGAGCAAAATAAAAAGGAACACTATCCTGTGCAGCCTCCATCATCAATGGGTGCACAGGAGGAGGCGTTCAATCTTGGCGTGTCACTCTGAAAGCTATCTGGCAATTCCAAAAGACTGTCGACAGACTCATGAGGTACTTGGCCTTCACTGTTTCAGTTCTTCTTTTGTGTATGAAAAGCACTGCGTCAAAGGTCTATTGAGGAGAGAACAAGAGATTATTTTTATTATGATTATTGTTATTATTTTGCACAACTGCACAGAGGACAAAACCTAGGCACTTTCTGTAAAGAGAAGTTTGTTTCCTTATTCTTGTGGCCAAATTAGGACATCCAATGGAGGAGAAAGCCCAGTCATTGGTGAAGATGGTCTACAGCTCATAACCCTTGATTTAGAATCTGAAAAGTATTATGCAGCTTACCCTAACTGTTCTTCATTACTAAAAAACAAACAAAAAAAACCCCCACAACCCACACTGGACTGTTTTCTATATGAATTGTGATTGCAAAAGAGAACTCAAATTGTAAGCACAATCATGCAACTCTCCAATAGTACAACATGGATCCTTCTTCAAACTAACTCACCCACTGCAAGTCTCTGAGAAATATGCACTGTGTTTCGGCCCACTGACTCGGGATGCTGCAGACTATTACATATCTCTTTCATTATAACATTTAGGATTGAATTTTCCTTTGGGGGGAAAAAAAAGAAATGCACTTTTCGCTTTTTTTGTATGTTTTCTGTTGATATGTTTCTAAGAAAGATTTTATGTAATTATTAAATAAAAAGTAGTGTATTGTACAGCTGTTGTAATAATGACCTATTTCTATATAAAATAAAATTATATGGAATTATGTGGAAATTATTTTGTATATGAAATATCAACTCATTTCACAAGTATAAAGATTGTGCTTGTGTTTTTTTGTGAGTGGATATTTTGTAATAAACTAATGAATTAGAAATGTTTTTGTGAAGGGAACTACTGTTTCATGCTATATACAACTCAAACTATTATTTTTTTCCATTTAATGATGGACAGTTGTCTTTATTTGTAGAATAAAATAAAATAGCCAAAAGGCTTTATTGCAGGACTTGCACACATTTTCCTGTGGCTGTTCAACTATGTGATTCACCTGAGATTGTTAATATTAGCCATAGCCTGGCAAGGTGTTTGGGTGTTTGGCACCCAGTTAGCCAAAACAAGTATTATCCTATGGGATCTTTGTCATGGCATAGACTAGAATGATAGGAAGTTATATTAGCTGCTAGCCAAGACAGCTTGTTTTAAGCTCCGTTAAAACTTTAAAGACTTCAGGCAGCTCTGTACTTCCAACGAACCAGTTTTAGATTAGGACAAAACAGATGGTTTAAATAACAGTTTGACCCAGCACAGACCAGGGCTTTGACCCATGTCCAGCTTCAGTGTTTTGAGACATCGCTGTCCTGAGTTCTGTGATACATCTCTGCTGGAATTGCTACCATGCCTACACTGTAGACAATCTAGTTTCCACTTTGGCATCCTTGTGCAGACTCTTTTTCACGTTAAATTCAAATTGACTACAGGATGGAGCAGCCAAGGTACAGGTCTGCTTTCCCTCTGCTGACTCTGCTGCAGAAGCAGCAACCTCCAACTCAGAACAAGGTGGATAACTGAGCACAGTAATGTTTTCATTCACTGCAGCAAGACTGAAAGGGGATGGCCCTTAAGGGCAGCTTGCAGCTGCCCGAGCCAGCGTTAGCTTCAAGAGAGTGCAAACCATACTGCCCTTCCTGCCCTTCAGTACCAAGGATCATGTCACAGGGGCCCGCATCTTCAGCTCCGGTTTCTGTGCCATGGAGGAACAATGGAAATAATTGCGCTGGGAGCTGGAAAGGCTAAAAGTAAACTTTCAGAAAAATAAAAAAGGTTCATTTGCTCTGAGTTCTGAAATACCTTCTAAAAAAGCTAAAAATCTCCTGGAGAAAACCCACTGGCAAAATGACCCTGCTGCTTCCACAGCAAGACTGGCTGGTAGGACTGATTGATGCATGTGTGTTTCAGTCCATACAATCCCTTTGTTTTACTTCATTGAAGGAAGATGAGGGAATCAAGTATCTGGTCTCTAAAACGTGTTTAGAGATCAGATCTGGTCTCTAAGAAAGTGTTTTTACTGTAGGTTAGCCTGCTCAACTCTTTTAAATTCTTGCATTCACTGAAGCAAGAGTGACCCCACCAGATGAAGATTAAAGAGCTAAATCCTAAGGTGCTTTCACTTGATGGCCGAAGGAACCTCTCTCTTTCCATTAACTATAGACAAACCTTAGCAAAGGCCAGTCAGCTAAATTAGAGGCTAATTTCATAAACGCCACCCACTCCTGTAAGGACCTATTCTGGGAAAGGGGAGGGGAAATTTGTCTGTTTGTAGGCCAAAAAGTTCATGCAGGAAAGAGGTAATGAAGGAACGTGAGCACCTCAGAGGAAATACCTGTGGAAGCAGCACTTCATGGATCTCAACAACTATGATGGAAGTCACAGGAAGAGAAAATTACTTTAAGAATTTGTTTTACTCTCAGGGATAGTTATAATGCACCCACATCTCTCCTGATTGCCAGTGGGTATGTCCAAACCAAGCTCAGCCTCAGAGCAAACACTTATCTTTCCAAAACCAGCAGTACTGTAAGTTGTTAACAGGGAGAAGCTCTAAGTAGCGTCGGGTTGCCTTCCAATAAACTGGCTTATTATATTGTTTGGCAAGATACAGAGCACTTGCAAGAATAGATTTACGTCAATACCTAGTTTTTCATGCTTGGTCTCATTTCTCCCCTGTACACTCGTTCTGGTTTTGGATTACTGCACTTGTTCCCTGCTGCACGCACAATGCAATGCCAGTCCTCTTCATAGAGCTCAGCTGTTGTTCTAGTTCATTATAGCCGAGATCTGTCTTGTTCCAACACGATCACTCAGCTTGGGTCGTTTTTCTGGGTAGGCGGCCAGACAGGGTGGTAACTACAGACCACTGCCCCATGCTGGAATACCTGGTTTGTGTCTCAGGAACAGGAACTGCAGGTCTGAACAGGGCCGTCTGCTTGCTAGAAGCACAGCAACCCCCAAGCCGAGCTCCCCCCACGGCGTACCGCCCAGAAGAAAGAGTCCTGAATAGGGGGCGAGTAGGGACGGCCAGACCCTCAGCCCGCTCGCGAGCCCTGCCTCAGGGCTTCGGCTCGAGGCTGCGCCACAAGCAACCCAACGACCGACCCGCGGTCGGGGCGGAAGAGGCGGGGGCCACTCCCTCCGGGGCCAGCAGCCCCCCCGGGGCAAGCGGCTGCCGAGCCCCGCCTGCCCCCTCACCGCTCCCAGCAGACGGACAACGCGCGCCAACGGACAAGCCGAACCCTTCCTCCCGCTGCTCGCGCGCATGCGCACCACCGCCTGACTGAGCCGCGCCCTCCCCCGGCGCGCGCCTCCGGTTGGCGCCGGCGCAGTCGGCCCCCACCTGCCTCCCGGAAGGGCTCCTCGCTCCCACAGTCCTCTGCGCGTTCCTTTCCGGCCTGTGCCCGGGCAGGGTGAGTGGCCGCCGGGGGGGCGGCCTGCCGAATCCGCCTCCATCCGCTTGGCAGGCCCCGCGGCGGGGGGGGTCCGTGGCCTTGCCCGGCGCGGGGGGCACCGGGTGGTTCCTCTCGGCGGGTCCGCGTTCGGCGGGGCTGGGGCCCATCTCCCTGCTCCCCTAGGCCTGCGCTGAGGCGGGCAGGGCGCAGGCCCGGGGAGGCCTGCGGGGCACTTGAGGGGTTAGGGCCCGTGTTGGGCCTCGACGAGGGAGGAGGGAGCCGTAGGCCGCCGTCAGTCCCTGGAAGGAGCCTTTCTGGCACTGTCACCGCCTTTCCGGGACGGGCCGAGCTGCCCTCCTGGGTCGCCGTGAAGAAGGAGGGGGCTTGGACATATGGAAGCAGGACGGGGTGGTTTTAAGGGTGCTTGGGGCTGACCAGGAGCCCGGTTGTCTTGGGAAGTGGCCGAAGAGTCTCAGATGTGTTCCGCACTCCTGTCCAAGAGATGAGAGTAAACCATGTGTGATGCTGAAAAGTTGCTGCTTAAAATCTGCAAGTGCTGCGACCCCCGGGATTAATTGATCTTAAATAAGTTTCTGAATGTGGGAGTTGCGTGTCTTGTAAGGAGCTGGGGACGATGGGAGGAGGGAAGGTGACAGGGGAAAAGTCTGAGAGAAGCTGGGTCTGCGTTTGACGCGTGCATGGATGCTTTTCAGCATTGCTCAAATGGCTCCTGCAAAGAAAGGTGGCGAGAAGAAGAAGGGACGCTCTGCCATCAATGAGGTGGTAACTAGGGAATATACCATCAACATTCACAAGCGGATCCATGGCGTGTAAGTTCTTGGTTTTTATCGGCGAAATTGGTGTTATGTAAAGTGGAACCATTTGGAAATGGGTTTGGTAGGTTTTAAACTGCAGAGAACGACAGTCTTTACCGGCACCGATGCTAATGCCTGATGTTTGAGTCCCTTGTGCTACAGTTGTGTCCGGAGGAAGCAGCTCTGTACCTGTGCAGACTTACACTTGCAGGTGGCTTTCAGGAACAAGCTTGTTTATTTTTTTTGTGAGTGTTCCTGGGCGTAATTTGAAGTTACAGCTATTTACCTCTGTGCACAGGTTGCCATTCTTTCCCAAGCGAAGTTTAAAATTTAGCCCACTATAGTAAGTTTTAGAAATTAAATATTGTTGTAATCAAATGATTGGCTCTGTGCTTATCGCTAAATTGTCTGAGGTGTAAATTGGGGTATGATTTGACTTAAACAATGTTAGTTGTGTGTAGATGAGAGTAATTTTGTACCTGACAAAATGTTGAACCTCATACAAGCGTGTAGTAGTAAAGTGCTTGAGAGGACTTGTTGAGAAACTGCATCTTCCTTTGAGTCTCTCTGTATGTGTACGGCTGCAGTCACGTGGAAGAAAACTATATCCTAATCAAAACAATTGGTGAAATTGCTGAAGTTAACTTAGAATAGAGAGAGAGAAATGAGACAGTGGACTATTACAAAACTATGGGTGAGGATGGGAGGCAGTGGTACCTTTAAATGGCAATAAGATGTTCTGGCCTTGGCTGTTGATAGTTTATGCCAATTCAGTCTATTCTTAATGATGACGATCCTGCTATCCTCCTTTTTTGGGGGGTTATCCTCTTTTCTCTTTAGGCAGGATGTACTAGGGGGGAAATATTTTTTTGTTTAATGCTTGTCTCACTTATAATCACTCACCCAAGCCCGATTTCTAGCACTGAATATCAACAGTAGTGTACAGATAATACTAAATATAACCCACTGTGGGACCTTAGACCCTACTGACACTGTAGTCGCATGTCACAGTGTGGTATAATATCTACAGCAAAGCACTCGCGGTGCAGCTGTAACTTTCAGTGTAAATGCCCAGTCATGCGGAGTCTGTCCATAATAGGCATGAGACAAGCTATAGTTGTAAAAAACCAGTTCTGATGGTGGTCCAGTCATGATGACATGAAGAAAATAACCATGAAACACCGTTTAGCAGAAGCTGTTACTCAGAATAGTATCAGTTTTGTTCTTCTGCTGTTTATTTCAATACTGAACAGTTCTGTCAAGTTTGTATTACCATTGTTGCACTGCTTTTTTCATAGGCCTTTCATTTAGAGTATCTGTGAAAGCTCTGATCTCTTCAGTAATATTGCAAGAAGTTTTCGTGTCAACATGTTATAAATAAGACTAAAGATCTGGGAGATCTTGCATTTGCAAAATTTTACTGAAATTATTCGACATAACTTTATGTGGTTTCTATTAGGCATAGACATTAAGGTTAGCAGCTGCCTACCAGAGTAAAGGTTTGGTCATACTATGATGCAGCTATTGAACTGCTGTTGAACACAATTCTTTCAATTGTATGTTTAGAGAACGTCAGTGGTTGAGTGCTGCAACAAGTGTCCAATGCTGGCAGTTTCCTGAAGTTAAAGAAATTGCTCTTGCGTTTGTTGTAGGGGCTTCAAGAAACGAGCACCGCGTGCTCTCAAGGAAATCCGTAAATTTGCGATGAAGGAAATGGGTACTCCTGATGTTCGCATTGATACCAGATTGAACAAAGCAGTTTGGGCTAAAGGAATAAGGTAGGTTTCTGTGACTTTCCTTATTGGGTGAGGCAGAACCTTTTAACTGTGTATGTGGAGGTGCAGGACTTGGAGGGGTAGAAAAATTTGTATCCTTCTTGCGGTATTTGCATTTTCTTCGYAAATGCTTCCTTTCTTACAATGTGCATGCTAAGCTAATCTTTCTGTCACCACTACGTTCTGGTCAGCTCCCTCAGTGTACTTGTAGCAAAGCTTTGGTAAACTCTGGAATTGAAAGAACTTTGTTCTACCTCTAATAAGAATAAAGCAAAGGAAAGAAGGAATGCAGGTTTGGGGGATGGGGGGGGGGAGGATTGGGGTATTGTAATACTGTAGTACCCCAACTCCTATTGTGGCAGACAGTTTTTAGAAACATGGCTTTTTAGTGCTACCTACAGTCCCAGGCTAAGTACCTGGGATTTCTGTAACGTGTCTGAAGAGGACTAGGTTTCGAAGCATGCTGAATTGAGAAATACTACACAAATAAATACCGAGCTGTGTTTTAAATAGGGCCATTAATCTTGTCTTGAAAGTACAAGTAGTTTGAGAGCCAAAAAATTACAGCTTCTGTTAAATCGCTGCTACAGAGGCAGCTGATTTGGCGTTTGACATGCCTGAAGATGGACCAAAGGGACTCCTGTGAGGAGTGGGACCTCTTAAACCATAATAAAAGGTTAACCGGTAGGGATTAATACTGTGAGCGATACACTGGCTATGCCTGAACCCTTGTTTTAAACCATGTCTTCTAGGAATTAGATTCCTGAGTCTAGCCTATGACATATTTACAATCCTTTACCTGGAGTTGTGTGCTTAGGCCAACCCTTCCTTCAAAAACAGAGTAGGAAGATGGGACTAAGTTATTGGGTCTTCTGGGCAGGGGTTCTCTGTCCTTCCTGTTGAGCTGTTCCAGTTCATATACAATGAAGAAGTAGCAATTGAGCCAGGTGACAGCATAACGTCAGAGCTTAGTAGTGAGGCTACTAACCAAGACTTCCTTATATTAACTAGCAGAAGTGTGTTCTGTGGAGCAGGGAGTCACCACATCTGTCTTTCCAGCGTGAGTTTAACTGCAGTTTTCACTAGTTAGATAACGTATGCAAAGTTCTTCCTCTGGAAGGATCAGGAGAGGCTAAAATCACCATGTCAGCTAGTGTGATAGTCAGTGATCTAAGTAGTGAAAAATGCTTTTGACTTGTTTCAAGAAGGGAGTAAATCAAAGCAAGTTCCTGTGTCTTAATTATTGCATCCATCTGATTTGTAAGTATGCTCTGAGAACGTACAGCAAGGAGGAAGTTCCTTCTCATATTCTATGGAACAAAGTGCTCTGAACAGGAGTTTCCCAAAATCCTGAGTTCATTTGAAGTGGGAGGTTACTTTAAAAATGGTGCGGACAAATAATTTTGTACCTTCCCTCAGCAGCATATTTTGGGTGGTATTAGGGGAGGGCGCTAAGCTGTGAATTGCCTATTAAGAACAAAATCATCTAAGCAATTTAGCTGTGGTTCCATGGGCTTTGTGAGGAAGAAATGTTGATCAGTTGTATGCCCATAAACAAGATCTTGGTTCAGGCCCAATGCTCACTGGAATTTCCACCTGACTTCTGGCATACAGATTGGGCAGTACTCTGACTCTTGACAGGGGCCTCAGGCTTTCAGAACAGATTGTTGGTTTTTTTTCCCTTGCTATTTTCTGTTCAAGTAAGAAATGCTTGTTAGTAACAGCTGCTTGCTGATCATATTCACGCTGTGCTTCATGATCATCTCCATAATATATTTCCTGGATCAGTAGTGGACTGATGATGCACTTTGGACTTTATGCTCCCACTGGATTATGGATTCATCTTAGGCAAGGCTCAGTTAAATCTTACCTGCTCACTTTAACCAAACAAACCAAAAAGCTCCTCTAAGGCAAACAGTACAATCTCTAAGGTACAGGATGTCACTCTTGTTATGATGCTGACATAGAAACAGAATTGACTCATCATGTCTTTGCACAAATAGGCAAAGCTTAAGAATTTGGGGGGGAGTAGTAACCATGGAGCAGAGAACTTTTCTTTTCTATGAATTAACAGGTTTCAGTACATATTTTATTGAAAAATAATCTGTTGTCTTCATTTTAGGAATGTTCCTTACCGTATCCGTGTGCGTTTGTCCAGAAAGCGCAATGAGGATGAAGATTCACCAAACAAGCTATACACACTGGTTACTTACGTACCAGTCACAACATTCAAAGGTAAGGTTGCATGCCATCTCTCTTCCTCCGTGCCATGTTTTTCTGAACAAGTAGCAGTGGGACAGCTCCTCCTACAATGCAAAATTCAGATGAAAAGCATGCTGAAGGGGTCAAACTGCTGGCTTAAACTAGCTCTGCTGTAGAGAACAGGGCTGCTAGCTTGCCTGATCAGCATTAAAAAGCAAATACAGAATTTACTGAAATAATCCTGTAGATTTTGAGAGAATAAAACACACTGGCCATAGTTGTTAAGGTAGTTTAAGGTTTGCGTTTTCCTATATAAAGTACATCCTCTGATGTCAAAAGCTCAAGCAGGTTGAGCATTTTCTGCTTGTCATCTGAGAAATACCTTATTTGCAGAATTGATTTAACATGAAGTTTTTGTTTTAACATTTGGTGAAATACTTGCCTATATAGTCTGCTCACCTCAGCTTTGAAACTGTAGGTGTACTTTCTTGTGAATATACATGGAGGGAATTGTCCTAGTAATAGGTGGTGATACAATTTCTTGTTTTGCAGGTCTACAGACAGTCAATGTGGATGAAAATTAAACTGATTTTCATTACAATAAAAGGATAAAAAGAAAATTTACTCCTAAGTTGTTTTTTTTTATTGTCTAGTCTCTTCAAGCTCTCATCCATGAAGTGTTGAGTTGAACAGGTGACAAACTCTTAAAGTATCTTGCTTTCTTTGGGCTTGTACATAATGATGTGATTTTCTTAATTAAAGATACTGTAGGCTTCCGTTAGATGTGAATGGAATGAGGAGGAGATGCGAATGTTCCTATGTGGGTGGCAAAGTCCTAGTGTTCTTGTTTTGCTCCTATGGGAATAAAGAGTAACTACACAGGTATTTTAAGTTAAGGCCAAGTTTGTTTTAAAAAACAACACACACACACAAAAAAAAAAAAACCCAACAACTCCCAAAACTGTTAGATCAGTACTTCATGTATGTAATCTTTTGTGGATGAAGTAAACTCCCTGTATTTGGTCCCCTGCTGGCCTCCTAGGCAGAATCAGCAGGCTTCTCCCAAGCAAGTCTGCACTGCACTGAAACATGGGGTTCTGACAAGTGAATTAATTGTGTGTGTGTTGGCTCAGGGAATGTGTGTAATGAAGTAGGGACTAAAGGCACTTACCTTCCCTAAATCAATAAATACTGTCAATGCAAGTCTAGTACAAAAAGGGTTTATTGAAAAGTGCATGTTTTCACAGACCAACATCAGAAGCACAGTCCATGTACACTTAACATTTCAGCAAGACATACAAATTGGAATACAATCAAATATATTAAAATAGTTTCAATTACCAGCATTGAAACAGTTTTCAGTATTAGTGCAAAAAAGGCAACCCAAACAAACTGCGGACAGTAGCTGAGAAGTGTTTTCCCCTGTTTAAAAAAAAAAAAAAAGACAACTGGAGCCAGCCTCTGCTCTCCCTGTGCGGAAGAGGGCTTCAGTGTCTTCACACTGTAGACAGATGTTTCCTTTTACATTCAAAACAAGAACATAATTAATAAATCAGTGGCACAAAACAAACCTACACACCCTTTAGCTTTTAAAGCTCTTAAACTGAAAACCACAGACCAACAAATTTTTTATCAAAAGTCCACTGCTAACTGAAAGCCTTTTACAGTATGTGCTTTGGCATAATTTCAGTGCATTTCATTTTTGACAGATTTGCTACTACTGTGTGTTTAGCTTTGTATGGTCACTCCGTGACTGGCAGCTCATTCCATTTGTTTTGAGACTATATTGATTTAGCTTTGCATTCTCAAGTTTTGGCTTCAGTTCTAAGGGTTTTTCAAAGAAGTTAACTAATGACTGTTCAGTCAAGAGGGATGCTAAAATATGTTCAAAAGAGACAGTCCAGTCCCCTTCAGTCACAGGTGAAGGTTGAGAGTCTTTGTGAGGGGTCTTCACAGTGTCAGTAAAAACAGCATCCTGGTCTGAAGCAGAGGCCTCAGGCTGCAAGTCCTCAGTGAACTCGTCCGATCCGCTCCCCAGGCTGATGCTTCTTTGTCCTACTTCTCCAATCTGAAGTAACAGCGTGGTCACAGTGGCAATGGCTTGATACAAATCATTCTCCTCTGGATCCTCATGAAACATGCTATACAAGGTTTTGCAGAACTGAATGAATTCCCTCTGTAAAGGATGAAAAACCAAAATCAAACTACTGAACAGCCACGCTATGGGTAACTGTAGGAGTTGGGCGAGGGCACAGTACTGCAAAGGAAGGCAGAATGCTGTGTACAGACTTGATGGTTTATAACTGCTGCCTGTATTTTAAAAAGCGTTAGCAAAGGGATTTCAACCTCCACTGATGCTAGGAAACCTTGGTGCTGCAAATCAAAAAGGGAACAGGGCAGAAAAGTATTTTGCTGCCTTGATGAAGGAGATCAGGACCTCCCAGATGACCAAACGGCAAGTGAGATGATACAATGCAAGGGATACAATTTGTTACTGGTATAAAACTGGTGGCTGTTACACAGAACGAACAGCAAGCAAAGTAGCCACCCGCAGGCTTGCCAAGCAACTTCCCTTCTGCTCTTTCTCTCTTTCCCCAGCTCTTATAATAAAATGCAGACGTCTTCCCTGCCCAACCCCTTTCTCTTCTTCCCTCGCTCACCCATCACAGATGATTATCAGGCTATGAGAGGACATTTCCGTATCCCATTATGAAATTTGTGAGCCCTCGAGTTTCATACAGTCACAGGATGGATAATTCAGGGTGGAAGGGACCTCAGAAGTTCCATCAAGTGATGCCTTTATGAGAGATGATGTGGCTGTGCTGAGCTGAAAGGTTAGGTACATGCCAACGATTTAAAACTTCATTTAGCAACGCCAGCACAGAAGGGATTCTGGCTGTAGTCCCATCTTTCTTCACATGTTCGTACATTTGTTTTACTAATACGGGACCCTTTTCCCTCCAGTAGATTTCCTCATGCCAACAACACACACAAAGCTCTACCGGCATTAGGGAGGAGATGGTAAAATGATGAGAGCCTTCAGTTGTCTTAATGCAGTGCTAGTCAGYGTTTGGCTATGACAGGGCAAGTCCCAGTTGGTGATGGACTAAGAAAGAAGTTACGGGTTTGGTGGAGAGGAGGTCAGGGAAGACAGAACAGCAATATGCATTCTCAGGAATGCTCTGGGCTTGGCAGGAGGCCTTTTTCCAGCCCGAATGAGCCTGTTTTCCAGCCTGTTATGCTGCAGGTGAGGGTAAGTCTGAAATTCTTTCTATTCACCAGGCGGTCTGAGGCGAGGGAGCTGCTAGAAAGGTGGATGAGGGCTTTTAAACATGATGCCTGCTCCCTGGATCAGAGTAGCCCAATCCTTGATATCTAAAGGACTGAATCTAAGCTCAGGCTTAAGTTACACTTTCTCATAAAGAGCTGAACTTGTATTTAGTCATTTCGAGTACTCTCCACTTCTTTAAAAACAGACTATAGCCCCTAGTATACATACCTGGCTCATTTTTGGCAATTCTTTCTCAGTTTTGGTATCCTTTTCTTTGGCTAGATCCTTCAGCATCTGCTTCAACTGCTTTTGGTAATCTACTGCATCACCTTTTTTGGAGCAGACACAAAAAGAAGAATTAGTTTTCAAGTCGCTGGAGTAAATGGACATTTCAAAATAAAACCCAGAGAGCAGAGATAATGGAGTTAGTTATCTCATATGCACACGCATTAGAGAACCATTTCGGACATACCATTTGCTTTTCCAATGACTAGTGGTCTTGAAGTTGACAGCAAAGGATTCTTTAATGGTGACTGGCTGTCTCGCTCATTTTCTGTGAGAGCTGGCCAAAAAAAGTGAAAAATGTAATGATGAATCCTTCCAATGCTACGTAATGGTTATTTATGCTTTTAAAATTTACATATTTGAAGAAAGCAAAATAATTGGGCAAAGATGTTTTTAAACAGTACTTCATTAAATCATACTGTAAAATTATGTTAATGTAAGTAAGACTGGTGCTGCAGTGAGAGAGTTGGAAGTCTGCCAAGAATGGCACGTTTAATTAAAAACTTTGCACAGAGAAACTACCACAGAATGTTGTCACCTAATCAGAACTGAATCAAGATGCGATAAGGAGATTTCTACTGTACATGGAGTACCAGCCACCCAGAAATGTTATTCCAGTTCAACATTTTGTCTAGAAGTAACCATATAATTGGCTGCAAAAGATCTCTGAATGCAGCAGATGCGAGCCTTGACATTGTATAGCTCTAAATTTCACCCAAAAAGGTTTTGACTGGAGTAAATTTTAAAATGCGGTGAGCGTAACTACAAATGCAAATCCTATATGCTCCCAGCTGAAGGAAGCAAGATAGGGTTCTTCATTAAGCAGCCTTTTCCCAAAAGCTTTAGGCAAGAGTTTCAAGGCAAACTGAGGTACTCACTCCCTTTCAAATTTCTTACCAGGTGGGATATGCAGCTTATATAGTAACTTTATCTTTTCATTCATTTCTCCGTTATACATAACATCTGCAAGAAAAAAAAAAGAACAAGAAGGAAGTGGACCAGAGCATTTACTTCCACAGTTCAAAATAAATCAGGCATTCTCTGTGCACAAAAGATAATTGTCTGCATGGACAATACATGAAAACATATGGCCAGTATATTACACTGAAATATTTCAAGTTGTGCCTGTCAGTGAGGAACAGCAGGTGAGAGCCATCTGGCTTGGTCTTTGTTCTTGTAAAATAGACTGGGAGCACCTAACCCTGTGGAGCTTTGGCATCGTTTAAAAATACCAAGGAGAATGGCAGGGAATCTAGCAAAGGCTGTTTGCTGCCACAGATTAACAGGACTGTGAGAGGAGAGAGACAGAAAACTCCCTTTGGGGCCATCATGTTCTTAATATTTCTGCCCTTCAGCCCTTACTGCTGTTCTGTAGCGTAAGCCCAGAAGAGGTAACTACTTCACATGTAATACAATTCATATTTTCAATGACCAGTAGAGATGAGATTCTAAACTTTCAAATGCACTGAAATACTGTGAAGAACTTTTTAATTTTTAAAGTTGTATCCCTCTAAGACTCAAAATCATGTAACAATATAGTACAGGTTGGCTTGGTTCACATAAAAAAATTCTAGAAAGCTTAAGTGGCGAGAATACTGATTTACAGATTTTTAATGACGCTTTTAATGTTGATTCATTTGTTTCACATGGGGTCAGGCAACAGTTGAAATGTGGCACTTTCTTCAGCCAGATTTTGGGATGGGCAGCCTCATCTCATTAGAACAGATGGTGGCCTCAAGACCAACCCAGCACAGCTCTCAGTCCCTGCTGGCCAGATTGTTTTTTGTTCTGCTTATTGTCAACATATAAGGCATGCAGCAGTCGGTTGTGTAAGATGAAGTCTTCAAGAAACAGTTACAAAGAGGTATACTGAGATTTCAAAGGTATACTGAGAGCAACAATCCAGTAGAGAGGATTTCCTAGCCTTCCACACAGACCCAAGTATAATTTTAATTCATAAAACATTTTCAACAAAATTACTATTGTCCGAGAAATCAAATATTTTAATACAATATTCAATCATGTCCCTAGGCTGTCTTTTAAATCTAATTGACTTCAGGTGATTTGAACACAAAAAATTAGTAAAGGTCACTGGTTAGGCTAATTACAAGCCCAAGAAAACCATCTGCCCGCATCCTCCCCTGCCAGCTGTATGGCATTTTAACATCCATGTCTCACCCACGTGCCACCCCCCACCTCTGCCCACCTTCCACCCCTCAGGGGAGCTGATACCTAAGCAGCTGGCCAGCCCCTTGAATTCAATCAGCCGGTCCATGTTCTCATCCAGGAGCCGGAAGGTCCTTTGGGCGAGGACGTCAGTGTGCTCCCCGCAGGTCCAGGGCGAGACCAGCCTGTACAGGTTAGCGAACTGCTGGGCATCGATGCGGTACTGCTCAGCGTACGGTCTGCTGGGGTCGTGTCGCTCAACGACCGGATTCGTCATGTCCCAGTAACACCTTATTAAATGTTCCTTCTAGGAAAAATCAGAGGCGGGAGAGGGGGGATTGCAGTGTGTGGTAACAGAGAGAGTGCAACTGGCAGAAAAAGGCATTCACATCAAAGTATGCTGGAAATGCTCAAAATTCGCTTTGCGCGAGGTGTTATAATGATACCAAGACCATTCCTGTGAGAAAAAGCAAAGCACGAATCTTTAATTAGAGCAGCCAAGAGCTCTCATGATTTCCAATGGATAWTTAATAAATTTGAAGGGAGACTGGGCAGATCTGTGGAAGAAATTCACTGCAGGCTACTGAAACTCTATTAGCCACATCTGGCCCAGGATGTCGCTAACCAGCCAAAGGGACAGAGGGTTGGAGAAAATTCAGGGTAAGCGTTATACGTGCTTGACCTGCTCATTTATTCTCTCTCAGACCTCTCCATTTGGATACTGTACCTATTAGTCTTCCCTTAGTCGTCTTCTTTCGGGGACAGGCCGATGCAAAACAGAGTCCTAACAAAACGAGCTGTCCTGGGGGAGCAAGGGAGCTAACGAAAAAGGAACCACCACCAAGAAATGAAATGAGGAAAGGGGAGGAGTGCAAGCCAGTCAAAGCTCAAAAACAGAGCAGCAAGGAGCAGGAGGGAAGCACTGACGAGCAAGCCCAAGCAGCATCGTCTTGCAACCATTAACGGAGGGAGGATACAGCTGCTCTTAGCCACAAAGCTACGCATTGCTAAGAACATACGACAGTCATATTCTCAGTACCTAGTATTTATGGCTATGAACAATACACAAAAGAAATGGTCCATTAAGGGCGATAATTACATGCTTGGGCCTCTAAATCAAGTATAGTTGTATAAGCTTAGATGTTCCTGTCTCCAAATAACACTTATAATAGTTCTTTCAAACGTCAGCTTGACAGAAAGGAACTGGAAGTAGAAACTGCTTTTAGTTCTAAAAAAAAAAATTAAAACTATTAGAAAATTGGGAACAAATAGCAAGGACACAAGCTTGTGGTGATTTTTTCCCCCCATGGAGAACAGAGTCTGCCTTTAAAGAGCATTAAGAGAGCAGGACTTAAAAGTACTGCAGAGCTCCCAGTGAGCAGAGCTATGTATTATTTAATTTATTCTGCATGTGAAAGTTACCAGAACCTAATTTCTCATGGACCATTTCCAAGCAGCAAGTTAGAAAGGAAACTCTGAAGCAATTCTCCTTTGAAGCATCAGTACATTACTATTCCTCTTTAACAACTGGGCAACCACAGAAAGGACAAAATGACAAGATCCCATCYGAACAGTACCGCCCAGGCAAAGGACACGAGGTCCGAGGCAGCACTGCAAAGCGACAGCTGGAAGTTAAGCCCAGAAGCCTCAAATAGGTGCATCCCCTAATTTTCAGGGAGACCAACCTTGAACAAGTCATACAATTCCTCTAAATCTTCAGGAAGAATCGAAACATCTGGGATGACAACTCGGAGCTTAAAAAGAAAGAAAATCATGTTAGTGACAATCTTTTCTCCCCATCATTACTGACAGGGGCAGGCCCATGAGCCCCGCAGGGACTACATTTATGCAGTACAGCTGAAAACCGCAGTATTGAAAAATCTTTGCAATTTTTCCCCCTTCTTTAGGTGCACTGGTTGGACAGATCCATGAAAAGAGAAATCCCTCAAGGGCTATTAGAAACAAAGACGGGAAGT
The DNA here is from genome assembly GCA_035582835.1 of Phoebastria nigripes. Taxonomy (NCBI): domain Eukaryota; kingdom Metazoa; phylum Chordata; class Aves; order Procellariiformes; family Diomedeidae; genus Phoebastria; species Phoebastria nigripes. Next base: position 4,634,065 of record JAYKAV010000112.1, read on the forward strand.
CCCTAAGCTACAGGTCGCAGGAGGCTGGGGAAGCATCACATCACGCCTGCTCTCTTTTTACGCTCTGCCCCGGGCATCTGCCTAGGGCCACGGTCAGAGACAAGGCACTAGGCTGGATGGTCCTGCAGTTGTTCTTAACRTTAAAGTCACCCTAGAAAATAATGCACATGGCCGCAAAAGAAAAAGCAAACCTATCAGCGTCCCAGGAAAGAGCTTTTTCCGGAGTCAGTAATAATTCTTCCTTTTTTCAAGATCTGGTGGTGCCTTTTAAAAAACGAAAGCCGTCTGCCTCTAGAGAGGAGATGTTAAGCTACCTCAGTCGAAACAATACCCTACTCACCACATTTTGCTTGGTTGTGTCTTCGTGGCTTTGCAGGACACGGATTCGGTGTTTGTATCGCATGTGCTCTATCTGCGCCACTGAGTGGTCTCCAAATTTCTACAAGGGAGGAACAGAAGTTTATTATTTTTATAGTATTTTATGATATTTGTACTTCTCATTTACTGRAAACACAACTTCTAAAGTATTGTGAGTCCTTGAAGAAAAAGTGTACCCAGTCTCTAATTGATCTGTCAGTGTAGGTATTTATACTACACCTAACATTGTGCATTTGAGCACTTACTCAAGAAATCTGTGAAGATATGTATTAACTTTCAAAACATCCATGTTAAATTTAACCTTTTTCTTTTTAAAAATTGTAACTTAACTGACCAGTAGACATGGAGCTGTATTTTACCTCATAGGAGTCGTGAATCAGGTTAGCTATTTCAGTCACTGGAGAGGCTTCCTGGTCATCACTGAAGAACGCGTGGTGATTACCAATAGGTGGCAGAGGGCTTTCCTCATTTTTGACATGCTCTAAAAACCTGAAGGGAAGAAATATAAGCAACACAGATCACTCTGCTCTGTGCTCTTCTCAATATAAATAAGCAAACAAGTCTTATGCTCAGACTTAGAAATATATTGGGTTTTGGGCTGCTAGGCTTTTTAAAAATGCCTTCACGATTACTCATCCGAGGAACGGCAAGCCAGCCAAATGACTAAATGCTGCCCAAGGAAGAAAGCTTCTGTCTCCTTGAAGTCTGGAGCAGGAAGCCCGTCACTCTAGGGAAGGCACGAAGCGCAGCAGTAAATATCGCACATTGACGCAGTTGATGCATGTCTCGGCGCTGCCAGGAAATTTCACAGGACATCTACTCATCCGATGTACAAAGCCCATTGTTTAAGGCAGACACTGCGAAAGCAGCAGCAGCAAGGTAACACGGAGGGTCCTGCCGGTGCCTACAGAGAGCTGTCGATATCACAACGGCACCCAAATGCCTTTGTTTTAAGGCAGAACGGTCCACGATGGAGGGAGCACTCCTGCATGGCCATACCTGCTCAGGATCATCAGGGCCTGCCCATCGTCCTTGCTGTTACACAGATCCACAGCATTGGCTTCCAGTATGGCCAAGCCCAGCTGGAAAATGGCTTTGATCCCGTCATAGAAGAAGCAGTCCACAACATTCACAGCACTTTCCAGGGGCATGATGCTAAGGAAAAGGGTAAGGAACCACGAAAGAGAGATGGAAGCTAAGGTTGTCAGATCCTTCATATGTTCAGCCAGCTCTGGAAGTTGCTCTTTTATAAGCTCTTCAAACACCGACTGGTCTACCTGAGCACCTGCAAGTCATAAAGAAACAGTATTAGCCAGGACTGACACAGGAAAAAATATTCTTTAAAGCTAATGATCGCTGTCAACCATCAACTGCAAGACTTTCTTAAAATTTAAACTGACAAGATATGCACACCCCTACAATGAAAAATCCCATTATCTTCCTGCTGTGATCTCAGCCCCAACCCTCATGCCCATAATCCTTACTGCACAACTTTCTGCAAAAAGACCGTGTTGATTCTGCTAAGGGCCTTTAGGGTGCAATGAAATAGTAATAGCAGCAGCTGTTGTTTTTGGCTAAAAGAGCACATAACAATTAAGTGCTAGCGAAAGCAATCTTAAAGCATTTTACTGTTCGACTTGGGATCTATGCAATGAAAATACGACAGTACACATTCCTCTCCGGTGTATGCACTCAAGCAAGTGGGCAGTAGAGCTTTCCTTCTAAGTGAGAAAATATAAGATGGAAATCCAGATATGGCTACACACGCTAAGCAGGAAGAAAAATATTTACACATAAATATATGCACGGATATAAATAAATACTTGCATGCATATATAGATACATATTTTAAGAACAAAAGATTTCTGCAATGCCCAGATATAAGCTTTCCTAACTGTCCCAACCAAAAGGAGCAGATCTGGGCTCTGTTCCTTCTGTTTTAGCTACTAGCTCAGTCCTGCTTTGTCAGCGGCTATTGTAGAATCAATATAGTTTCATATCGTTGAAGTGGTCTGTGTCATATCGTTGAAGTGGCCTGTGTCTACAAACCAGATGTGCCACATCAGGAGCTTTAACCAAAGATGCTAGAAGTTAAAAATGTTCCTGAATATAAAATGCAGTTAGCTTTTCAATTATTTTGTCTTTCAAGTTATTTCATTTCTTTCTCATAGTCTATATTCTGCTAATATTAGGAGACAACTTCAATTGCTATGAAATTACTGAGACATATATACCCTTAGCACTCAGAACTTCTGTTGTCCAAAAGCAGAATGTAACCTGGACAATTTGTGGCAGAGAGCCAGCATCTTTTGGCTTTGCATCCAAATCATAAAAAAACAGATATGACATTTCTCTGTCTTTAGAACTTTTCACATCAAGCCACAAAGAGCTTCTGCTGGTGGCTGAACAAACATTACAACACCACAAATAAAAAATAAGTGCCCAGGGACATGCAAAGAGCTTCTGAGAAACACATCAAGCATGGTGCTTTGCTTTGAAGAGGAAGCCTTCTCATGTCAGATGATCATAAATAAGAAGGGTAACAAAAACAGAGGAAAAAATGGACTGGGGTTACTCAACAGACAGCAGGTTTTTGTTTGTTTTTTTAACAAGCTTAATACAAACAATTTAATATCCATAGTTAACAWAAACAAAAAAAAAAATAGAGCCGGTTTTAGGGATATTTGAAGGAAGCCAGAGACAGATAGGCAGACATACAAAAAGATCATTCCAGGCTCAGAGGCAGCACGGGAGAGATTGGCAAAAGCAGAGGTTTAAAAGGAATGTGCAATGCTACCCAGATCTTTCACAGAAGATCATATTATAATTAAGTGTTGACACTGTAGACAACAGTCAAGCAGGTGTATTCAAAGTTACTTTTATGTCCACATTTTCATTAGGCTCTCAGAAACCATGAAATCTGAGCAACTGAATCTCTAATTTATTATAGCATGAAACCATAATGAGGTAGGAGAATACCAGGGTATCCATTTAAAAAATGATGACCCAAGATGCAAACTAAATGACATCTCCAAGACTGAAAAGGCAAATCAGAGAAATAAAGTGAGGTTTTCACTGTTTCAAGAATTGTAATAGCAAGATGATGACAGTCTAACAGATGAAGTGGGGTGAGATGGCCTGCTGTTTTATGGGGAGGATGGAAAAGTCACGCTAACCTGAGAATAGGATGTGCATGACCCTTGCCACCACTCTTGACCCAAGTACAACTTGTTTCTATCTTCCAGCTATCTGCTTACAATTTTCCCTATGCGTTGCAGAGGGGAGACAAACAGAGGGAGTTCCTGAAGTAGGAGATAATGGGTGCCAGCCCTGCCTGCAGGCTTTTCCCATTTGCAAGCAGTGAAATGATGAAAAAGCTCGTTAAAAGACAGAGCGGTCATAGCTGGCAAGGCTGAAGAAGGGAGATGGTCATGTGATAAAAATAAAAAGGTTGAGTAGGACTGAATTGCCTAAGTTTTGAAAGCAGAAATTATAAATAAATAAATAAATAAATAAAAGATTTTGAATGCCATAAAGAAAAGGCCCAAGAGAAGATGGAGCTAAGAAGGCCTATTATAACCAAGGTCATTAATTCAGTAGCTGTTTTTATTGTAGAGATTACTGGCTGACACCGAAGAGGAAAAGCACAGTGACAGGTACCAAGGTCAGAGATCACCAAAGTTATAGAGAGATCAAAATTTGGATAACAGTGTTGGCAGTGTGGACAAAGAGGAAAAGTTGGGTCTCGGAAGTGTTATGCAGGAAGAAACAATACAAAGTTTAGACAAGAGCTGGTTGCAAATCAAAAAATAAGGTCAACTGGAATGTGAAGCCAAGAACACCAACTCAAGCAGCAGGAACCAGAGGAGGAGCAGGGTGGAGAAGATCAGTAGCACTGATTTGGCCACGCTAAGGTCTAGGGTAAATCAAAGCTGCAGAAGTAACTGCTCAGTGAAGCAACCATGCTGCAAAACTACACTGCTGCCGTTTGACTACGGGAACAGGGGAACTTCTGAGCTGAAGCCCCTGGCTCTTTGCACTGCGGTGAGCCATGGCAGTACCTCTTCTATAGTCATGGTACTACTTGCCCTTTCCTTTGGGTACAGAGGACAGGAAAACAGAGAGACAGGACAACAAAGACTATCAGCACTCAAACAATGTAGGCCGTAGCTATGGCGAGTGACAGGCAAGATAGAAACCCAAAATTAAGTACAACTCAGGGCAGCGATATGGCCAGCCACGTGGGTCCACTCAAGTTTATTTGGGTGTGAAGAATGCTACTTACGGGCAATAACCCAGCAAGCACCAAAATCATCAGTAACTCAAGGCAGGCCCTACGCTGATGATATCTAGAAACGCACAAGGACAGATAAAGCTGTGTTTCTTTTTTAATCAAGGAAGGAGACAGGCAAACATGGGAGTAAGTCATTGAGATGGCAGTTTAAAGTCACATTTGGAGACAAGAACCAAACTTCTGACAAGAGGGACAGTTACAGTGCCCAATCCACTAGCTGAAAATACCAATGGCCTTCAAAGCACCACAAAACATCCCAAGTATCCAGCTAACTTTGGAATAACTCTTTTTAACTTACCTTACCTGCCAGTTCACTGACAAGACAATAACTGCAGCGGCACAGTGTCAGGAGGGAGGTATGACAATCCCATCCTCCAAGCAAAAGATTAGAAATCTTCTGACATCTCCTCCTGCTCCCCAGGCAGTACACGAGTGCCCGCAGCACTTCAAGCTCCCAGAAGCACTACTGCCAGGGATTTCCTCCTATCCCCACCTCCTCACAAGTGACCCCCATCCCTCCCTTTGCTACGGTGATGGTGTAACAGCAGACACTGTAACTAAAGAGTAAGGTTAGTATTACAGAGGGAAAAGCTATCAAACATTTCTGTAGGAGGAGGAAGTAAAGTGACTGCAAAGAACAAATACTTTTTTCTTGTATGCATACCTGCAATTACTGCGTCAAGCTGCTCAGCCCCTCTCTTTCTGTGCAGCAGGCAGACATTTGCACAACAGTCTTAAAAATAGTTGCATTGCAAAGAACAGGAGACGTAGCACTTGCAGTACGAGGCACACACTGTAGAGGGACTGGGCTTATTTCTTAATGCAGCATCTCACATTCAGAGGGTTTTGTATCAGCCCTCATTACAAAGGGCCAGTTTAGATGCAAGCCTGTATTACTCCAGCAGCCAGGCAACGCAGACAGGTCAGACCAGAAATAGCTACCCTAGCAGATCTTTCCTAGGTCCACTTTAAACAGCTCAAGTCTCTAATACTGAACACTCCTAACCAAGACACGCAAGCTCTTCTATTTTTACCTAAGAGGCAAAAGTGCCACCGCCTTCTGACCAACAGGAGGAAAAAAAAAAAACCCAAAGGTAAAAGCTGAGCTTATATTTATAGTTCTTGCAGTTCAAACCCTTCAAACCAAAACCAACCCTAGCTGGAACCTGAGCAGCCACCGCTGCTGTCCCTGCACACCGCACAAGTCGATGGACCGTCTCACCTGTGGGGTCTGGACCTCAGAGACCTTGAGCGTTTTACTCACCCCAGTGCCATTCGGCTGCCCCTCCCCAGTTAGCAAGGAGAGGCACGAGCTCACCTATCACTCGGTGATTGAAGTAATCTGGCAGCATTCGCTCACACACAGCAACCAGCAGCCAAAAGGCTTCTTCCTCTTTGGCATACAACAGCAACACGGAGGTCAAAATATTCATAGACTTAGAAGGGCAAAGAAGAAAATGGGATTTGTTAGTGACAGCAAATCCTACTGACAAAAGCTAAATTGTGGCTATTTTTAAAGAAAGAAAAGTAGCCTAACATGATGTAAACAACTAAAAAAAAAAACCAGCAAGAGAAAGGTAATAGACAGTGAATACATAATCGCAACCCAAAGGCATAACAAGTTTTTCAAGCTTATGTATACTGCATTATGTATACTGTATATTTCCTAAGAGCAATAGGAAACAATGGAGAAAAGCACAGTACTGGATTTGCCCAGGTACAAAGTAGGTAACTGATAGTGCAAGACATTTAGGGGCTGCTTTCCCCCCCTCCCTGTATTTATATTTCGAAAGAAGATAAGGGATCTGGAACCAGTCTGATGTTAATCAGAATTCAGGGAGCTGCACAGAAGGTAAAGCTATTATTTTAGCTGGCCAGCTGGGTAAAGTATTTCATAATTTGTCATCAATTTTGGCAGAAAGGAGCAGAACTTTAGTTCATTAAACCTCTGCCCCAGTGTTCTACGTGAAATCTAATCCGTGCAGGCCAGTTCACTTTGCACTGTCTCCAAGCACTGGGTAAGAAACGCACTTTCGAACAAACAGAAGCATCAGAAACTTTTTTCCCCCTCCTTTAACTCTAATTGCAGTTTGCTAAATGCTGAGTGAAGAATTCTGTTAAGCCAGAGTACCAGCCTATGCACTTGTTTTCCAGAGTAAATCACATATAATGTCTAAAATTATGTATTTTTCGTAACTAAAAAAACATTATTTATCAAAACCACCATTAAAAATGCTCCCAAGAGAACGATAAAACTGAGAGAGCAGAAAGAGCAAAAAAACTAGCGTTACCCCGCTGAGGGTTTTTCACCTGGCAGTATCCTATTTTGGGGTTCCTGTGAGCGTATGCCGTGAGCACCCTTCTCAGGGCTGCTATCCCCGTCTCGCTCTGGAAGGCGGGGTGCTCGGGCAGCGAGCGGTGGAGGTCACGCTCGATCTCCTCCGTCGCCATACAGCACTTGCCCATGGAGGCCTCCACCAAATGTACGTAGTAACCGGGATGCGAGGCGAGATCCGTCACGGCATCTGAAGGCAGCAGGGAGAGAGAAAGAGGAAGACACAAGTGGATTAGGATGACGCTAAACTTAGTGTTGTGGGTATTACTGCTCAAAAGGATGTAAGCAAGATGGTTTTCCCCGAGGTCCATGAATTTAATGAAATCCCCAGACCTAAAAGAAGTAAAGTCCTAGCAGAATACAGGTCTTGAAAACAAAATCAATATTAGCAAAACTAATATGACCCAACATCATTCAAAACACCTTAATATTGACAATGAGCAGAAAACTTCCCCAGCAGAAAGTATTACTGGGAGAAATGTACTCAGCGCTGTTCACACCCTCCAAGGAGGAAAAACTCCACAGGAAGGAATACTTTTTACAAATGTTCGAACATGTCGTATACTGGATTAAGGACTAAACTTGAGATCATATTTGTAAGCACACTCTGGCTCTGCCAGATCTGTAGATGAAACAAGTTGTTTTTTCCATCTCCAGTTTCTATTACTCCTGCCAACATTCAACAAGAAGCAGGAGTAGGACTGCTGACTTCAAGATGTCATTATTTTGCAATAATTTGATTTGTCTAGGGTTAAATCAATATTTATGCTACAATCTAATTGTTGCTTGAAGACGAACATTATTTTATGAAAACATGACGTTAATTTTAAATTACTCAGATGAAGCAGATGTTATTTCAATTCTTCTGCACATCATGTCATATTATCCAGAGATAAAAGTTTTACAGATCTACCCAGGTACCTCCTTGCACTTATTAGTTCAGTAGCTGATCATCTCTCTTCTGTAAGCACTATCATAAGCTCCATGTAAACAACATTTAATTGCCCTTGGGAGATTTCTTGCCTAAATGTTTTGCCATGGTCAGAATCAGATGATGCTACAGCCAACATTTCTAAGAGTGCTCACCTGAGAAAAGCAGCCAGAGTTTGCCTCTTAAGGATTCAGGGATTCCCATTGCAACAAGTTTTCTGATCTTCTCTGTGCGAAACATGCACACGGTTCTGCCGTATTCTACAAAATGGTCATCCCACAGACTCTCCTTGATTTGCTCCCTAGACTGGGAACAAGAGGATATATTTTAAAAGAACAAATCGTGTGCATGTGAGAACTGGTAAACAGAAACATTTTACATATTAGAAATTCCGCAAGATATTTCCATTACCAATGGATATGGGAAGTCTGCTCTAAGGACTACAACTTTCTCCATTTTCCATATGGAATTCACCACAGAGGGGGGATCAGACAGGGAGAAAAATTATAAATATTTACCAGAAAGAAATGGAGGGGAGGGAGAAGAAAAAACTCCAAGCAAATAGAAAAGCTGTTATCCCATTACTAACTTCTCTACCCAATACAGAGTTCATTTTACTAAAAATGAGTTATCTGCTTGAATGTCATCCCAGCTTTTTTTTTTTTAATTAAAAAAAAACTCTTACAACTTCCCCCAAATTTTACATACCTTTCCAAAATCAAGGCCTGCCATTCCTGACTGATGAAAGTCTGACCTTAGTGCTTCTGCATTGAGCAAATAACTGCTCTCCTTTCCACTTCTCTCCTTGCTTTGTGAAGCCTCTGTTCCCAGACACGCAGGCTCACCATCCCTGAGCATGCACGTGGATCCAAAGGCAGCAGTGTTCTGCAACACAGAATCAAAGCGGTAATGACCGAGAAGAGGCTAAGAACTACGTCCTCAACTGTCTTCGAGACACAGAGCTGGGTTAGCCTCTGCCTTTTGCATCAAAATGTTTCACACCTTTCAGAAGGAAAGGCCTTACTCAAGACTTTATTCAAATTATCATCCCTTTGTATGTCAGAAAAAGGGTTGTTACGTTAAACAGAGGTTGTTAGTAAATTCTAAGTGTCCTTGATGACAAGCTACCAAACAATCTTCTACTTTGGCTAGGATTTGAAAAACAGAATCAGAGAACAATTCAGGTTGGAGGGGACCATCTTTTTCAATCCCCTGCTCAAAGCAGCGCCCCTCAGACCAGGGTGCTGGGGGCTGTGTCCAGTCAAGTTGAGTAGCTCCAAGGAAGGGGAGTCGACAGCCTCTCTGGGCAGCCTGGTCCTGCTCTGCCCACCCTTGAGGGAGATCTTTCTCTTTTTATCTATTCGAGTTTTCCCTTGCTGCAACTTGTGACTGTTGCCACTCGTCTTTTAGCTGGCACCTCCGAGAATAGTCTGGCTCCACCTTCTCTGTAACTCCCCATTAGCTACTGGAAGACAGGCTGAACAAGCCCTGCTCCCTCAGCCTCTCCTCATAAAGCATGTGCTCCAGCCCCTGACCATCTTGTGGCCCTCCACTAGACTTACGCCAATTTGTCAATGCTTTTCTTGTATGGTGGGGTAGAGTCAAAACTGGACACAGTACTCCTGATCGTACTCCTGATCAGCCTCAGAAGTGCTGAATAAAAGGTAATAGTAACATCCCTTGACCTGCTGGTTACACTCCTGCTAGTACAACTCCATATATGCTGCTGGGCCTCTTCACTGTGAGAGCACACTGCTGACTTATAAGCTCAACCTGTTGTCCACCATGACTCCCCTGCCTTTTCCACATGGCTGCTCTCCAGCATGGGGTTACTCTGCCAGGCTTCACATTTGCTTTTGTTGAACTTCACAAGGTCTCTATCAGCCCATTCCGCCAGATCGTTGAGGTCTCTGTGAAGGGCAGCCCTGTCCCCCAGCATATTCACTGCTCCCCCCAGTGTGTCAATCACAACCATGCTGCGGGTGCGCTCCATCCCATCAGGCAGGTCATGAAAGAGGGCATCCGATAGCACTGGCCCGAGATCAGCCCCCTGAGGAAGGCAGGACAACGGACCAATGGATAAACACATTGAATTCATAATCCAAAAAACCCCAGAAGTTCAGTACCTGGTTCTTATTTTGCAAGTTGTTACAGTGCACTGGGTTGCTGGAGTTCACTTCTTTTAGCCTCTGGAGCAGGTTCTCCACCAAAGTATCCCGGTCCTTCAGCTCAATGAACTGAAAGGCCGTCTTGCTCCTTATGCTAACAATGATGGGATTAGGGAGAAGGCTTGTGTCCTCCATCTTCTCTATACTGATTACCTTTTCCAGAAACATTATAGAAAACACATTATGCACCACATCCACAGGAACATCTTCAAATATTCTACAGGTACCAAAACATACAAACACAGCGTTCATTTAAATGCATGCCTTAAACATGGTTATTCATATTGGCTTTCCTTGATCAGACACATCCTACCACCTGAAGTTTATGGTCTCTTTAGAAGCTCAAAGCAGGCAGCAAAAAGTATCCCAGCTGCTTTTTTTTCTTTTTTTAAATGACTTTGAGGCCCACTTCTGGAGAGTGGACTGAGGGGAAAGAACGAACGGGGAGTGATGATTAAAACAAGATTTAGAAAAGGATCAACTTGATCAAATTCTGGGGGATGGAGGAGGAAGTTTACTTTCACACTCCTGAGGACAGGGGAAAACAGCTGTTTTGTTGTTTCTTTGTTTTAAGCTGTTCTCTTATTGTTTCTATTTCTGTAACAGTGGAAGATAAGTTGCTACAGTTAGGATATTTCGATGTTACTCTGTTATTAGTCGAGGATGAAAGGAAAGCTTTAATTAAAAGATCATAACAGCCTTGTATCCACAGCAGATCAGGCAGGTGTTTGCTGACAGCTTCCTTCTCCTCTTCTACTCCCACCACCTTCCCATGCATCCTCCGTTCCATTTAAATAAGTCTCTGATTTCATGGAAATGTGGCAGCTCATCACTGCCTCCAGAACATCCCCTTTTTCCCTCTGCCCTACAGGTTTGCAAAGTATCCACAGGTTTGCTAGAGTTTGTCTATGGAGGGAGAACTTCAACACTTCCAGGTGTTGATCCCAGACAAGGATGCTTTTATATTGCTAGAATGGGTCCAAGCTGAAGTCTCCATCAACATCAAGCTGGACATATGCATTTGTGGAACTGGGAGGGGAGCACTGTCCAAGGCTTGGACCGATCAGACTCTGGTTTTGCAGTGCTCTGTCCTGCTGCATTACCTGTCCATGCTCCACTTTGAGGATCATGTTGAATCACTCAGATTTTTAGGAACTCATGTCCCAGAACAAGCTTTACAACAATCCTGTAGGCACGATACACACAAACATCCTACTCTTTTTCATCAAACGATAGTTTGCAGATAAGTCACGTGACAGTGGATGCTTACGGCAGAAAAAGGCAGATAGGGACCCGAAATGAAACAAACAACTAACTCTACCTCTCTAAGTGGGATGATAACATTGCAGCAGCCATCTTCTTTGCTGGCAAAACAGATATAACTGTCTGAAGTATACATCCTTCCCGCTGTGTGACAGCGACTAAACGGCGTCCAGAGAGAACAGTCTACAACTTCATGCAGCTTCTCCTTCCTGGGCAATCTGAAGAAGGCCCGAAAGAATTCATTCTGCGCTCTGGCTTCAAGATCCCTTAAGAGAAAGCAGTAAGAGCGAATCACAAGACCCCGAAGGCCAGGACATCCAGCACAAGGTTCGTTTTCTTGTTAGCCTCACCGAGAGCGAGGGATACAGAATAAAAGCACCGTGCGCAGCAATCTTCACTGCCTATGTGAACAGATCGATAAAAGACCGACTTTGAAATACAAAAAAAGAATCATTATCAACACTTGCTTGTTTAACAATAAGATCAAAAGCAACTACTGTAGCGACTAGGAAAGGAAAGGACACTAATTTAAATCAGCTGGTTTGTTGGGGGTTTTTTTAATTATTATTTAACCCTGCGTTTTCTATGGCTGCTGTACCACTTTCCAGCCTCAAAGAGTTACAGGTTTCAATACCCAGGAGATAATTAAATCTTTCATCTGATGAACATACGTTGAGCAACGGAGATTGTTCCTTGTTTCCCCTCCCAGTAGCATTATCAACATCACCCCAGGGATTTGCACCTGCACCCAAAAGTTTTCATTTTTTCATTGGCTCGATGAGTACTTCCGAAGTGGTCAGTAACAGAAGAGTTAATGGTGGTGTCATTTACATCATCGCATCCTTGACTTGCAGAGGTATCAGCCTCTGAGGACCCTCAGAACAGTTGGCAAAACGCAGAACAGTTTCAGGTCACTTACAGACTCAGTTGGGAACAACAGCACCAGCTACGTTCAGTTTGAACTTGGCTTCCTTCCAGTCACCCGTCCACATTTATGTGGAGAGAAAAAGTTTAAATAAATGAAGCTTTCATTACTGAGCTATGGTTTTCTTCCTCCTCCTTTTTTAATGAAGAAGTCTGCAGTAATTGAGAGATCTATGCAATTACATTATAAACAGGCCACAGCTATTAGCTTACCAACAGCAGCTCCAGAAACATTAGGGCTTAAATTCTATCATTTTCTTTACTACAAGTAAATTTTTCCAAACATGATTCACCTTAGGGGGGAAAAAAAGGAGAAGAAGAAAAAAAAAAAAAAAAAAAAGCTTGACTTTGTTCCATTGAAAGAATTTAAAGCGTGGGCTGAAGCATAACAGGGAGTGGTACCTTGGTGCTGTAAATCCCCTCTCCGCTCCTTCCTTCAGCCTCCTCTTCTGCAGACACCTTCCCCCTACCCCAGCCCTGATGTTTAAAAATAAGTTGAGACAGATGAAGCCTCTGCTTCAGTAAGTAAATCAATTGTGTGGGTTTTTTCATTTCAGTTTAATCCGTAGAGAAAACTAAAGCCATGTGAAACAGGGAGGAAGACAATAGAGAACAAACCGAGACCTGAGAAGGGTGGATCTGTATCTGCGACCAACAGAAAAGACAGAATGCGCTCGGCCAGTGTTCGGCTGCTGTTTCCTCCTCAAGCATTATCTTCCTTAATAAGATTATCCAAGGAAAACAGACAAATCGTCTCCTGTTTTTTCACAAAGAACAAAGAGAAACCCTCTTTGTGAAGGAAGACGAAAAGTTTGCTCCCGAGTTAAAATTCCACAGCGAGAGCAACTCTGATAAGTGCCCACAGCGATCTGCTATTGTGACAAAGCTGGATCAGGATATGCCTCCTAGCTAACTCACCGCTAAAATATTTTCCATTTCTGCACAGCACAGATGAATGCTGCTGATAGCATCCACAGTGAGGTCCGGGTAGAGCTGTGCTCTCCTGCTATTGTGCTTAGAAGGTAAGACCCTCCCTGGATCTACTCGGTTGTGAAAATTTCTATGCCTTTATGTGAAAAGAGGCATTATACAAAAGAGTGGGAACTCTGTTGAGGCAGAGATTGTCTGTTATTTAAAAGATGACTGTTTCTAATGCTCCAGAAGCTGCAGTTTCTGAGTTTTCAGGGTTTTGCTGCATCTCTTGGGGCTGCAGGCTCCAGGTGTGGGGCCTTTCAGACAAGAAACCACAGGTTTTTAAGCTGAAGAATGACATTTCCCGCATCTGAAACTAAGTAAATTCACCAAGCACTGTGTCCAGCCCCCTCACCCCATACCAGGGGAAGGCTGCCAACCCCAACATCCCTGGAACTGCCTGTCCCCCGTGACTCACGACACAGGGTCATGCAGGGCCACCGCAGAGACCACACCGCAGCCAGAGCTGCCCCAGAGACAAGTGCCGAAACAGGGGCCAGCCTGCAGGCGGGAGGGATCCTGGAAAGGAAAATGGTAGCACAGGGATGAAATGCTGTCAGCACCTACCGCTGTGGGCTCAAATAAGAGGCTTTATTAGAAAGTGGCACACCGTGAAAATACTTCCTGTTAGGCAGGCAAATTCTAGGGCTTAAAGCAATTGCTTCTCTTCATAAATAGAGCCAAACAAAATCAGAGCTGGTTAAAAAACCCTAAACCCTCTAACTCTTAAAAAAAACCACAAACAAAATTAGCTCCTAAAACAAGACAGGCAATTGTTTAAACATGTTAAAGATGCAGCAACCGGCCCAGGTCCCACAGCTTCCCTTTTGAGTTTCACAGTACCTCCAATGCTGAACAGAAACACAACCTTTCTACCTGCAGCCCAATCTGTTTGAAATTTTCTTCTCTAGCTTAACAGTTTCCATGGTGGTTTGGTTTTTAAGCAAATGCAGCGTACTGAGCTGTACCTAAGAAAAAGAAGGGATGCTATCATTATGTAAAAACAATGTTTATCGAGTAAACACACATGTGTAAACACACATGCATCAGAAGAATAAAAGGTGAGAAGATACAATTGCCTTGTTCCCTACTTTTCAGAAAACTCAGCAATTCTTTCCAAGCGCAGTTCCCAACTTGCATGTTACGGGATCCTGGACTGCCTCCAACTCCAGCACTTCAAAGTCAACAGCAAGTCTGAACTGCGATAACTCCTTGTGTGTGACCCCTACGTTACCTTCCAAGAGTTTTAAATTAAAGGAAATAACACACAAGACTAACAAAATGCCTAAAAGTATGAGGACACTTAAAATTATGTCCTCACTGTCCAATGTTTTTCTCTGCTTTAAAACTAACAGAAGTCAACTTGGCAAGATTTTAGCTCTGCTGAGTCACTTGCTGACTATCTAAAATCTAAACAGGCTAGTTGACCTCTTGCTTTTAAAGACCAATTACTGGACTCTTCTTGCTATTCAGGTTCCAGAAAGTTACAGATTTTGGAAATCACACATCCAATGAGATACGTCTTGTTTACTGGAAGAACTGTTAAAGTCGCGTGGCAAGAAAGGCTTCTTGTAAGCAAGCCAGGAGAAGTTATCTGAGAAGAGCCAATATGGACTCATCAGGACAAATGTAAACCCAACATAATTCCCTTACGTAGCAGGAACACTGGACTTGTAGGCGGAGGAGATGCAATGGATATTTTAGCCAGACTTTATGAAAGTCTTGATATTTTCTCACATGGAAACTAATAAAACTGGATTGAAATGAAAAGCTGTTGTATCAAGCCAGCTGAAAAAGAGTACCCCAAAAAGCAGCCCTCAAAGGCTCCTTGGTAAATTGGAAGGCTGTATCGAGAGGACCTCCTTGGGGGCCTGTCCTGGACTAGCTTCTGTCCAACGTCTTCATCAGCAATCTGCACGATGGATCAAGAGATTGCTGTTATTAAACTTGCACACGACGTGAGGCTGGTAGAGGCTAATGAGCAGAAGAACAGGATCAGGTTCAGATTGATATTCATAAACTTAAGGGATGGTGTGGAAAAAAAGCATTACAAGTATTTTCAGCTGTACGTCATAAGGCGCACAAATGCAGCATGGAGATCAACTCCACTGGCAGCCATTCAGCAAAAAGAAAAGACCTAGGGGTTACATGGGATCACAAGTTGAACGTGAGCCAACAGCCTCGCGCTCATAGGAGGAAGAGGAGCTGGGCTGGAGAAGTGCACAGCCACCAAGATGCAGCACCGCAGTCCTGGAGTTGCTGCAGACACGGTCATGCTGCTCCTGCCCTGGTCAGCACTGGCGAGGAGTCGGGGGCAATCCTGTATCCCACCACCCCACGCCTGCAGCCGCATGGGGTAAGTGACGAACATCCAGAGAAGAGCGACCAGAAGGGCTAAAATTAGGACTGATAAGAAAAACCTGGCTGAACTAGGGCAGTGCAGTTTAAAGAAGAAAAGAGAAAGGAGATGCATACCAACCTCCAAATACACAAATGGTTGCTCTAAAGAAAGAGAGAACATCTGCTCTCTTCAATAGCACTGGGTAGGACAAGAAGTAACAGTCTCAAAAAGCAGCACGATAGATTCAAGTTAGACTTCAGAAAGATTTTTCAATGATAGAACAGTGGAGTACTGGTATGGATCCTGGTATTTCCATTAATGGAAATCCTTAAAAACAGGTTAGGCAATCATCTGTCATCAGTGACACACAGAGATAATCGAAACCCTGCCTTTTGCCGGGCAGATGCAATAAAAGGAGGTTCTTTCTAGTCACATCCTCCGTGTTGCTCAAGGTTTACAGCGTTCTCGGATTCCCTCTCTGAAGGAATTAATGCGGACTGAAGTGACATTTATGATTCAAGATACTTCAAACAGTTTCTGTTCAGCTTAGATCAGTGTTAAAAACCTTCTTTGCCTTCATATGAAGCAAAGCCATCCTCATCAGCAATTCACAGTTAGACAAGAAGAAAAGAAACCGAGGTGGTTGGAGCCTGGAGAAACGTATCATACTTTTGAAACCTTACTGACACCGGCACTAAAGCTTTTAAATTGCGTGTTCTGCTCCGGCCAATTTCCTCGCTACATTTGAGGAATGCAATGGATATTCTTGCATCCTGAAAGAGATGAAAATAAGAAGTACAAGAAACCTATACCGGAGATTTTAGCCACCTTCCTATTAAAAAAGAAAAAATAGTTACTGTATGTTCCAGTAAAATTGTATGGCACATAAATATATCTGCAAGAAATGGCATTTGTAGTTATCAAACACCTCAGCTTTACTTTGCTTTTTATGGCAATCAACTTAATTGCCATTAATGCTTTGTAATGCATTGTTCCAAGCCTCATCCTCTCATTAAGCAGCACGGAAACTTCTATATTAACTTGTTTGATGCTGGCCATGATATAATTTGTGTCACAGACTGTGGGCCTAACCTCACAGCCTCTCTGAGGCCTGACCCCCCACTGCTCAGCAGGATGACCCCAAGAGCCTCAGGAACATTGGCAAAGGTTTCTGGTTTTCAGGATGTAGAATATACAGACCATGACAACATTAGAAATGCATTTTTTAAAAATAAAGATATTGAGGTGAGCTTCTTGCAAAAGAAAGCCTAACAAACAAAAGAAATATACAGCAACTTCATTAATTTTACACAGCTGCAATAGTTTTAACGATGCGTGGATTATTGCTTTCATTTTGATACACTACTATTTGCTTCCAAATCATGCACAAGAATTAACAAAGACAATTATTAGGGAAAAAATGTCAAGTGAAAAAGAGTTGTTCTTGTAGTATTACAATGGTTTCAGAAAAAAAAGCAGCAACAAAAACTTCACACACCAAAAAAGTTCAAACCTCCCCCCCCCAAACATGTTAGCATTAAAAACCAGTTTATCCACTATTCAAACTACAGTCTTGCTTAATCACGCTACATCAAAGTGGTTGCTGAAGTGTGACAAAGGGCACCAGAAACAGCAACTTATCCAACCACTACCTAATTCATGCAGAGGAAATGGGATTTTGGCATCTTCCATGTTTCCATGTTTCCCTTTCTGCCATCTCAAGTTACAGCACATCAACATCAGCACAGGTTAGAGAACATCTTGCCCAGGAACTCTCCGGTAAACATATTTTTATCCTTCCTTCTCCTCTGCTCCCCCCCCAACTTTTTTTTTTTTTTTAAGTTGGAAGGAAGGAGAGGAAAAAACCTGTTTGAATAAACGTGTGGGATGGTTTCTGTTGCTTGTTTGCTAATAGACATACTACTTTTCAAAAATGCCACAAGGCACTTACAGGTTGATTCCCCGAGAGCCTCCTTATTATAGCATATTACTAAGCTTACACTTTTCTTTGCAACTGTAATTTCAGTTTCTTTGTAGTTTTCCATTCAGTCAATACCCCTGATTCAAAGACTTTTGGGAAGTGACAATGATGAGTTAAAAACCAGTAGATGCTGAAAATATCTCCCCCCAGTTTTTTGTTACATCTCCTCTGGATTTACTTTCCTTGTTTCATGCATCTAACTTTTCAGTCCAAAAGCGGGAGGAGGGTGGAATGATAAAGCATGGAAGGGGGCTTAGATACAACCTATCACTCAAAGCCATATCCTACACTAGTCAAAGTACATATCCTACACTTCTTAGGACAAAAGCCTACAATGTTAACAACATCCAGTTACACATATGTTGTAAAAACAACGGTCGCTCTTGTGTTTAAGGGAACCCTGGCTACGAAAAAAAAGCCTGCAAAGATGTTCATGGCTGCTCACCAGTATATCACCTCAAATGAATGCCCTGATGATATCATGGATGAAATCCTGGTGTCAGTGATTTTCCTTATCGTGTGTACACATGAAATTGCAGAGAAAGTGCATTTTATTGTTTTAAACTCCATTATGAAACTTTGCAGAAGTGTTTAGCCGAGATGTATACCCAACACCACTGCAAAAATGCCCCTCAGAAACAATAAAACGGCTACTGGACATGTCTCTCTTTTTTGGGAGACGATACCACGCATTCCTTATGTTTTAGGCAGGAAGCAACACCTGGGTCATTCCCTTCATACCTCAGGCAGAGGGAGAGGAAGGAAGAGCGGGAAAGGGTGTGATTCAGGAGGGCATAAGCGCTCCACTGACACCCCATTCAGAAAAGAAGTATTTTAAACCAGCACGTTAACCCTGACACCCCAGGCATATTCCAGTTTGGGCTATTCCATCCTGCCCACCTAAAATTCCTCTGGGCAGTTTCCCTTGCCCTTTCCCACAGCAACAAATAAAACACAAAGTTGTGTGTTGCACTACTGGCAGAGAAATAGTTATCAACCTTCTCCCTGAGAACCCAATGCATTTCTGTAGTGGGAGAGGAATGCAGAGATGCATTTCGGGGACGTATGGGGTAGAGCTGACAATAGCATATTAATCTGTTGCAACTGCCTGTGGGTTTTTTAAGTCCTATAACTGCTTGCTAAGTCAGCTATGGCAATCACACTAGTGGGAAATTCCATGTTTCAGATACGATCAAAAGCAATAATTCTACAGAACTGACGGCACTAGGAAAGCCTACACGTTGCCAAAATTATAAACAAAATAATCTTGCTCTTCAGGGAAGATGGAAAATATCCCTTGCTGCAATCTACCCTTCTACAGGGAATGGTACTTTTAAAACAAATGAACAAAAAAACACAGCGATGTTTAAGGGAAGAATATAAAATGGAAAAAAGTATCTTGCACACAAGTTAAAATGCACCTATTTGATACACCGTAGTACATCATAAAATCTCCTTTTTGCCCAATCAAGTAAACCTTTGAAATCTTACCCAGCTAACAAAGCAAACCATGAAGCCCACCACTGAACCTCTGCTCACACAAGGGAGAACAATTTAGCTTTTTACCTCTTGGTAATCTGAGTAGGATCCTGTAGGCCTGGATCCAGTTCAAAGATCTCATTATCCAGTAGCCTTCGGAGCGTCACATCTGCCAGTTGCTCCATGATCCTGAAAGCCTCGGCGATATTGAGGAACGTGGAGAAGTCGCGCTCTTTATTTGGAGTGGTGACGCGGACCGTGTCGGTCATGAAGACGTTGGAGGTTCTTTCCAGCTTCTGGACCTCAACCCAAGGAATGATAAGCTTCACTGCCATCGGAGAAAAAAGCAAAAGTGGGTTGGAAACGCTGCTTACGTTTTTCAGATTTGGGAAATAAGCAAATTCAGAATGAAATGCAAACAACCGAAGAGGAGAGAGACCCATTTTTACAAAGACCAAGCAAAAGCTGAAAAACCTGTTATGACTCTACAATCATTCTCCCCCACTCCAAAAGACTGTCTTTTTCAGAATCCCTCCCTCAAAATTTTACCTATTTTCATAAGAAGTGCTGGACTGGGGAGTTCTGCCTTTGCAGAAAACCTGCCATACGCTGTGCTCCTAACCCCTTTACAAGTCACTTCTGCAGCCTGCTTCATTACTACCAGAAGAAACGGTTCATTTCAAGAGTAAGAAGAAAATAGGGAAAGGCTCCCAGAAATAAAACTGTAGGCAGGTGGAAACCCAAGTACCTGCACAGTACTTTAAACTTTTAAAATAAAGCTAACTCCCATACAAAAGGAAGCTTTTGCACATTTGTATAAAGTTTAAGTGTTACTATAAACAGGGCGTTCAAAAAAAAAAAAAGCCACCTAGGCATTGGGATCTTCCCATTTTGGTTACTTTTTACTTAAAAGGTACACAGGCAAATCTTGCCCTAAACATTAGCTGTAGTCAGACTTGTTTATAGAAAAGAAAAAGTATAGGACACTGTTCTCTATACTTAAACGTGCTGAATCATATAAATACAAATGGTAGACAGAATCAGATTATTTTATATAACCACTGCAGGATGTTACCTTGCCTCTCTCATATGAATCTCTGGGTAGAAATTAGGCTGGAAAGGAGTTTACAATAGATGAAATTTCTACTTAACAACTGTTGGAAGCTTCCCAGGGTTCTCTGTGCCAATAACATCAAGAATACACCCCCTAACATCCCTAGCTGGTCTCCCGATGCCAATAAAGCAATAAAAAGGCAGTAATAACAAACATTGTCATATATATATGACACTTATTCATGATCATTAATTACCTAAGGAGCTACCCTCAGCAAGTTCTCTGTACTACATGAACCACAGCTGTCAAGATTATTTGCAGATTACATTTTTTCTTACTTAAATAAAGCACAGCTGTGTCAACACGCACAAACTGTTGCGAATGGTCATAAAATCATCTGTACGGGCACAGCCAAGGGAAGAAAGATTAAACAGCACCGTAGCAATAGCACTATTGTTCATGCAGGTCGGAATCACATAGGCTCTACAGTGTTGGTTATAGAAACAGCCCAGCAGACTGTAAGGGCCCCAAACTTCTGATGAAAGGTACAAAGTCTTCAAAGTTTTAGGAAAACACAAGTTTAATTAAAAATTGTGAAGAAACCCTGGCACGTCCTTTCAAGAAATCTGACGTTCTAAGCCTCCRAAATTCTGCAAATACTTCGAGGCTTAGATAAAAGGGGACTTGTCCTGGAAAAAATGTTCCATGGAGTTTATGCTTGCATAAGCCATAAGTTAATTTTATGAGAAGCTGAAAACAGGTTCCAATATTGCATTCCAGGTCATTTCAACATAAAATAAAACAAGGGGAAGGGAACAGTCTTGCCAGAAGCAGAAGACTTAACGCTTTGCCTATAAAGAGATTTCAGTCTACAATTTGGGGGGATTTTTATAGAGTTAGAACACATATAAGAACTATTTTTATGGCAAATTATATATTGGGTTTCTTCCCTGTGCTGTATTGAAGAATGCAATAAATGTGATTTCTTAGCAATATTTTCTAGACCAGATTTAACCAGATTTAATTTGTGATTACTACCTGAAAAAAAAAGACAATGAATGACTTGTTTTACATATAATCAGCATCAGCTTTTCGAACAGTAACAAGCAGAACTATAGTAAATCTGGATTATTCAATGTAATACAAGTATTTCATAAATGCGACAAAACACTAGCTTTGAAACAGAAGCAATCTGCTTTATCAGATTTGGGAAGGTGGGAAGCATTTCAACATATAACGCTTCCCATCGAGCTAGGGAAGTTTTGTTTAACCAAAAGAAAATTCAGGTTTTTATTTCACATTTCCATGCAAATGCATGGGAACACAAAGGCAATGCAACCAACTGTAACAGTAAATGAACAGTGTATTTTCCATGGTCAAAAGGAAAAGTTGCAAACATGTACTTGTTTGGGGGTTTTTTGCATTTTCATAATGAATTATTATTAAAACAGACAAGAAGCCTTTTTAATAATACAGTCTGATGTTGTACTTCCACTATCATTTAATGCTCTGTGGTATTGCATGTACAGCTTCTTAAATAATACAGTGTGATGTTGTACCTCCACTATCATTTAATGCTCTGTGGTACTGCATAAACAAAACATTTGGAACAATATGAAGGATTTTTCTCTCTCCCTCCTCCTTCCCCCATTATCTATCATTAATAAGTATCATTTTTGCTTTGTGTGCTTTGGCAGACTGGATATCTCAGATTTAATGAGAGAAAGCCTACAATGATAGCAAGAAGAAATAATTCACAAAGGATATGATTTGATATGAAACAGAAAACAAGGAGATTAAACAAGAACTCAGATATCTCCTATGCATCAAGAAACTCCATTACAGTCTTACCAGCAAAACTCAACTTTTGTTTTTATCCCAGCATTTTAAATCTAACTCTGCCACCTTTTGCAGATATGACAAAATAATTGGCCTGAAATAATACAAGGAAAAAAAGGATCTCTAACTCTAAGCATGTCTCTCTATGTTTTAAGTCTTAGAAATTACCAATTACTATCTTTCTTATTTTTACATTAACGTACTTCATTTTTAAATCTACAGTTTTATTTGACTAGCCATCCCAATATTAAATCCAGACAGTAAATGGTAAAGTTTTCCTAATTGTTATAACTGACAGTTCTTGCTATATTTATAGCAGTATAGGTTTATATTACTGTCCTTGCTGAAGTTGCAGGATAAAGAGGACTTCAAATGCTATCAGTTCATGAACAATCTTACTCAACAGAGAAATGCTATGGAGTTTAAACAGCTACATGCATTTTTACCTTCTAATATCTATTACAGTCATTTTTACCTTCTAATATCTGTTACATTCATTTTTACCTTCTAATATCTATTCTGACAAGCTTTTCATAATCCCATGGCCCTTCCTCTGCAGAGTAACACCATGACCAAAGTCTTACAACTCGCTTCTTAAAAATGTACATTTGTTACAGTCACTATCGTGCACAAATCTGCCACCGTCTGAAGGTCTAAAAGCCCCAGGACACACTTCTCGTGACGTTCCTGCACTGCCGTTCAGAAAGACGAAGAAACCCCCAAATTGCTGTTGTTTTCCCTTAAAAACTCTGAATTTTCACCTGGTTCTCCAGGGCACAGCCCTGTTATGTTTCCTGGGCTATTTTCAGGCAGGCAGGCAGCCGGACTCCAGCACCCCTGGCCCCACCAGCCCTTGCCCTGCCGCCCGGCAGCGATCACCGTGCGTCCCCGCCTGTGGGAGCGACCCGTCCTTACTCACCCTTTTGGGCACYAAAAGTCTCTAGTTCAGAATCTGTAGGAGGTCCATTGTTACATTTTAAGGCTGCTTCACCGTGGCAAGAAAAAGAACCAGATAGCAGCTGTGTCTGCATACTCTTATAGTCTCATTTTTATTACCAGATTAATACTAAAATATAAATGTAAAGGCTGAAGTGAAAACTAAATTAAACAGGATCTTTCAGGCGAACAACAAAAAACTCAGAAACTAAACTTCAGAGGCGAACTAGGCTTTTCATAAAAATTCTAGCTATTCTTGCTTTTAAAAATAGTTATATTAATATCTCTCCCCAGCATTAGGTTTCTTACGCATTTACACTTACATTCTTTGCCCAGGAAGAAGGAATAAAAACAGAGATGATTGATGCTCAAATAAAGCCAGCCTTGCCGAGGAACTTTTCCTTTCCAACAGCAACAGGAATAATAGGTGATCAACTTCTCAGCTTCAGGAAAATTAAATCTGGATTCAAATTTCACCAGGGCTTCTCGGAACTTCTCGGGGTCTTCCTCCTGCTCGGCAAGCTTGCTGCTCGTTTCCTCTGCAATCAGCGCCTGAGTCCAAACAAGATAATATATCAGGATAAAGCTATGTCATTCACACTCGAGCAAGTTGCTACAAGCTACCCATTCAAATTTTAATAACGCAACCCTTTCTTACAAAGAAATTCAAGCTGATTTGCAGTTTTCACAAATGGAGACATTTCTGCAGTGTTTGCATCTCTCATATATTTTGAATGCTTCCAAATCAAGACTTCTGGGGGCTTTTTTTATTTGTTTGTTTTTTCAATGAGCCTGGCAGAACCATATATTTACAGTTTCACTAGCTTACGATTGCTGTTATTTGGTGTATACAGAGCAAAGGTAGAGTAACAATTGTGTATACTGACCACCACTATTTTCCTATGAAGAGGCAGTGCAGTGAGATGTGTCAGTAACTTGTAACATGCTTGGAACCATTAAAAACATGGTTTCAAGAACATCTATGTAAATATAATTAAGTGTTGAGAATTTTAATAGCGGTATTACAACAAAGGAGTTAAGTATGTATGCATTGCACCATTCAGACAAATAATCTGTATGTTACAGCACCTGGTATAATTTGCAATTACCAAGAAGTCCTAATATGCCAAAAGTCTACAGCAGAGGCAAGGGTCCAAAACCTGGACTTAACATTAACTAATGAAACCTGAAGAATTTTAAACATGTACTGTGCTAGGTAACAGGCTGCCACAGCGTTATCAAGAGAGATTAATTTTATTCAAGCCTTTCAGTGCACTTACTTAGACAAAGTTGGTTTTTTAAGAAAGCAGGATGAAAACTAAGATTTACAGGATGATCTTTTGCCTCTCCGTTCCCTTCAACCCAGCAGCAGGGTTGAAATTCACCAAAAACATTATGTTCCTACAAATTTTCCAGACCAAAAAAGGGGGTATGGGGGGAAGAGCACCTCACTAAAACTCTTAGCAAGGAAAAGCTTGCAGCAGGACCTGAGGTACAGTAGTCACCAGCAGACCCGCACCCCCGCCAGCCATCACCAAGCTCCTCGTGGAGCGTGTATTTTACTAGAAGCAGAGCACAGGGCACCAGGCTTTCCAAGTTTTACCGCACGTACCGTTATTATTTTAAACCTGGTCTTCAGTCACCAAATTCCCCTACTTTTACAATTCTTTACTCTTCCAAAAAGGATGCTCATTTCTGCAACCCTGCGGCCAGCCAGCAGCTTCACTGCAGCACTCGGCCACGACTCTCACATCCTGCAAAGCCACCGGCAGTTTCCATGCCAGACTCTTAAGATGCAGGTGACATTGCACAAGGGCCTTGTCCCCTGCCCCTGTGCTGCAGGGACTGCGTCGTCATCTGCACGGGTGTGCTGCCAGCAGATCCAGGTGCTGTGACTATGACCTGCTGACACCTCTGAGCCCCATCAAGAGGGACAAGAGTATGGAAATGGGCAGAAACGGGCAGGAGAAACTGATGGGATAAAGCTAGGAAAAGCACGGGAGATAGGAGGAGAAATGTAGTAAGGAGGAAAAGCTGAGATATAGGAAGGGAAGGTATTTAACATCATGTTTTGGAGAGGCGGAGGAACTGAAAGCAGATGCTGAAGAAAGCTCAGCTGCACATCACAGGGAAGAGAACAGTGAAGCTGGAAAGGGACGGGTGGGATAAAGATTAAATTAGATGCTTCGGTTTTGAGATGTTTCCAAGGAAATGTGAGTAAAGATGCACAGATGCCGGCCACATCAGGTGCAAGTGCCACACAGAAAACCAGTAAATAATGTTTAGATGGACAAAACCAACAACTTCATGACATTATTTCTAATAAACCACATGTAATTGGGCAGGGAAGGGTGAAAGTAAGACAGTTTCCTTACCTTCACTTTCCCTTTGACAAAATTAACAATATCTTCTTTATTGTCAAACACAGACAAAGTATGGAGCAAGTTTTGTTCCAGCCATTCCCAGTGCTGGTTTATCTCCTCTGCAGTGGCACCTAGAAAAGCAAAAAGTAGTGTATTGAAACTCATGCTACAAAATAAAGTGGAAAGGAAGAAAAGAAGTAATGAAACACTCTATTTCATAAATTCATTATGAGAAACTGAACTTTCAACCTCAAAATTCTTAGTAGGAAACAGGTCAAAAAGGTTTCATTCGTAGCAGTATAGTTAGAAAAAAACAAAACCCTCATTGTTTTAGAGAATTAGTTTTAGTGCTTTTAGTTTTATCTTCTCAAATGCTCTCAGTCAGCAAACGCTGCATTAAAAGTCAAAGCAGAAAAAACAGCAAAACTCAGTCTGAGCTGCTAGACTGCAGCTTATTTTGACATGACGTTCCTTAAGCGGCCACTGGAAACCTTTGATTTATGTCCTGCTCCCAAAAGTCCCTGATCTTCCTTGCTCCCTCGCTCCGTACGTGCATGCACACCCCCACACACACACACATGCACACCCTTCGAGAGGAATATACATGGTCATAATCTGCATCCTATTTGAAAAGCTCTCTATAATAATTAAACTACCTAAAAATGAAAGAGTTTAGTTCAGCAACACCTAAAAGGTCTACAAGAGCACACTTCTGCAGGGAAGAAATACAGTGAACAGAAAATCTTTGACAAATACAGATTTTCAAATCTTTAAGGCTTCCTTCTCTAAGGATTTATTTGAGGGTTTTGCTGTTGTTACTTTAAATGTAATGTGTTCACACTAACTCCAGAAATAACATTTCAGTCACCACCTATTTGCTTTGGCTGTTTCCGCTTGAAACTGAACTGTCGCTGCATCACACGATGACAGAAAAGTCAGAGCAAGACGGACAACACACAGGGAGATCAAGGGAAAATCTGGCCCCTCCAGATCCTACTGGTCAGTGATTAAACATTATAGGTAAAAAAGTAAAGGCAGCAAAAGTTGCTTTTCCTAATGCCTTGCTAGTGGAAGAAAGGAGAGAAGTAGTTGGATGTAAGAGACATACAAATCATAGATGAATATAATAATAAAATGAATCTCAAATAGAAGACCCATTATCTCAAGATTTGATTTGTGTGTACATTAGAGATGCATCATGTTGCCTCACAACAAAAAAATGATAAATTTAGCTAAGGATTTTCCACTTTCCTCTGCTCTGTTTTCCATGCAGAATGTCAACTGGCAGGGAAACTTTCCAAGCTTTAACTTCCTTGACAGGAAGGTCGTGTGATGGAACTTAATAAATATCATTAATCAAGGTCAAATAAAAAAAAAATCACGAAAGAAGAGACACTTAAATGCCCTTTAGGTAAAGAAAACAAGTTATATCGGTGGTTAAGAACACCACAAATATAGTAATTTTACATTGAAAAGGCTGCGCAAAGCAAATACTGAGTTGAATTTTTATTTCTGAGCAACCTAAAAGATACCAACTGTATGGGGGAGCCGGTGGGCTGCCTCTTGTGAAATAAGCCGTGAGCAAGACGCCTTTCACAGCAGCATCCACTTGGCTCGGACGGCTCTGAGCCTGGGCTCTGGCACTGGCTATCTCCCACGGGAGCTATTGCAATCTTTCCTGCCTGCCTTTAGGTATCTCCAGGGATTCTGCTCAAATACTGAAAGAATACTGAAATACTTTGCCCCTTTCATTTGGTCAGGCCAACTCCTCAACTTTTCAGGTCCCTCCTTTCTTTCTAATTTCCATTTCATGGCTTAAAGTCGCCGTGTGATTTGACCCAAGCATTGCCAATCTCCTCCTTATTCCTCTTCCTGCGCCGATGCTCTGCACAGCATTTTATTCCACCTTTTACCCACCTTCTTTACGTGCCCGTGCCAAATGTATATTTAGTCTAACCACAGCCTCACTCCTCATAACCTCTTCTTTAAACCCACTTCTCACCAAACCCTTTTGCTCTCCCTCTCCCAAAACCTACTTCCCTTAACTGTGTCTTGGGTTTCTGTTTTGCCCACACAAGCCTTCTGAAAGGAAAGTCCTACGTGGCTCTACACTAGGGCTGAGGTTAGGCTGKTTTTTTTCTGTACTGGTAGAACATGATTAACCATCTGGATTAAAACATCTCTGCCAGAACAGACGTGCTGGGCAGGGATCAGACTTCCTAGCAGCCCTTGGAGATTTGCAAAAGTCTGTAACACAGATATGACCCTCAGGCATATATTATCATTTAAGCCTACAGCTCCTGGAACAGAGGACTGCCAACATACAATTAAAAAATGTCATTTTAATTAACTGCCTAATGACATGATGACTATTCCTAATGAATTTACACCAGGAGACTGGAAGGAGTTCCTGGAGCTGCTCCTTGTCCTTGCTATACAGCAGGAACCTTAATGTGACTCGCTGCTCCTTCCAAATCCAGTAACAAAACTCTTAATGCCATTTTTGCGTGAAGCACCTCGCTCAGACAGGGCAGAGCTGGGCAAGCAGCAATGGCCACTTCTGCGCAGGGAAAATCCTCCAGCTTTTTAAGAAAAGGCTCGCGTGATGCTGTTCCTCTGACTCCTATTGCCAGCGCCAGCTCTCCCCTGGACACTCACGTCAGGGTTTCACAGCAGAGATATTATTCGGAAACAACTTCTGCCACCATGGCTCTTCATTTCTGTGCAGCTCTGGCAACTGCGTATGTCCTACCCACGCAGCATACAAAACAGAGCCCTCTGCTTTCCACTCTGTTACTATAAATCTCATTTTCTCAGGGCTGAGCATCCATTCAGAAGAGCCAAAGAGAATTCTAGAAAACATTAATCAAATAAGTTTATCTCAGCAAAAGCCTTAACCATTCCAACCAGGCAAGTTTTTGATTTGTAGTTTCTTTAATATATTAAAAAACAAACAAACAAACAAACAAAAAAACAACAGCAAACAAAAAAAAAAMCCAAAACTGTGGGAATAAGAGTGTGGCTAGGGCAAGGGCAGAAAGGAATATTATTTATATTCAATATATTTATATTCAAATGATCAACAAGCCCATGACAGCAAAACTGAGCTTGCTTTTCCAGTGAAAGCTACCTGGCTTCATGAGAGGACTCTAACAGCATGAAGCTCTTAAATTTCTCCATGAGATGGCATTATTTAAATATAAAAAGGAAGGGGGTAGGGATATAAAGCACAGAGCAATTGCAAAACCAAGAAAACCTAGCCACAACAAAAATAGCACAAATAGACTTCACGCAAGCTTCTTCACACACATCTGGCACATGGAAAAATTCCCAGTATTAATGGGGAACGTGCAGAGGGGTCTCTGCTGAACCGAGGAAGAAATGCTGAATGAGCTTGTACAGAGGAAGGGGGTGAATATACAGATTGCCCCTTCCATTTAAAGGACTACTGTGTCAAACACCATCAACAACATGTCAAAACTTATATTAGCTAATTATTTCATGGCTTGATCCGTATAAGAAAGGAAAGAATAGAATAGAACAGAACAGAATAGAAAAGTCCAGTGGGAAGGGACCTACAACGATCATTGAGTCCAACTGCCTGACCACTTCAGGGCTGACCAGAAGGTAAAACATATTATTAAGGGCATTGTCCAAATGCCTCTTAAACACTGACAGGCTTGGGGCATCAACCACCCCTCTAGGAAGCCTGTTCCAGGGTTTGACCACCCTCGTGGTAAAAAAATGTTTCCTAATATCAAGTCTGAACCTCCCCTGACGCAGCTTTGAACCATTCCCAAAGGAAAACCTGCTGTAAATTTCAGTGCTAGGATTTTATAGACTGGAGAAGAAGGGATGAGAACAGCCCTGCAGACTGGCCAAGCAAGAACAGGATGAATGGAACAAGTGCATTCAGATGGCCTCTAGCGTGCCATGGCCAGGTTGCTGCAATTCTCATTGATACCACTTTCCTGAAGATGAGCTAGACCTTCAGAGGTTGCAGAAACACTGCAAAAGGGATTAGTGCACAACAGACCAGGCAATTAAACATTCCCCCCTGATGACTTTACCTCCTAAATCATGTAGCATCTTCCAAATGTTCCAGTTGTATTTCATTATAACCAAGCGTGGTAAGACACTTCATAGTAAGCAAGTGAAAGACTAGACTGGTGAAAGCCTAGACTAAGTAGCTTCTTGCTGTAAGGAACTATTACTACTGTAGGAAAAGATATGCATATGAACAGAACAACACTACTTTGCAAGAGACAGAAAATTAACTCAAAACACCCTCAGCTAAACAAGCTTTCTATAGAAACTTAATGTTCCTAGTTAACACTTTTTCATAATTCCTATCTGGGATTTTAACCAGAGGTTAATTTGGTTGTTAAACAAGCTATAGGCAATAGCTTTCCACGCACACACTACTAGCTGGGGTTACCTTGAGCTTCTTGGACATGCAGACACTGACCATGCTCAGAATCGGTTTGGGGTTTTTTGTCTGTGACTCACCAATAGCTACGGCCCAGTAAACTTCTGATCCGTTCAATAACTCACCACATGCAATGGCAGAGTAAACCTGTGAGCCTGGAACTTGGAGTAAAATTCGGAACGGGGCGACGCGTGCGTTAGAGTCTAACACGGCGTCCAGGGCACCAACCAAGCGACCTGCAAAGAAAAAGAGGGGGGAGAGAATTAGCGCCAACTTTCACTTCTGCAGCCTGCAAGTCTTTTCACATCTAGAGCCGTAAAATTAAAATACAGAACGTAACGATAACAATTCTTCCCCGATTTTATGCTGCGATGTACAGATGCTCAAAATGCGAAAGGCAAACCAGATTAGAAGATCAAAAGCATATCGAGTTCTTTGCGTTTCCGGTTTTGCCTCATATATATGTATATAATCACAGAATTGAGGTGGAAAGACTGGAGGGCACCTTGGGAAGTTACCGTTCCAGCCCCGCTCTGAAGCTGGATAAATCCACCTATGCCATAAGTGGTGTTTGTCTAACTTGTTCTTCAAAACCTCCCACAACCAAGATGCAACAACTTCCCCGGCTAGCCTCTTCCACTATTTTCATTAAGTATTCTTACAGCAAAAAAAAAAACCCAAACAAACAAGCCAACCACCACAATCTTAAACTTACTTGCCGGAAATTAATCCTGCTCCCTGGAACACAGAGAGTAATTGGCCACAAGCATTTTTTATGTTAATGCTTGACATACTGAAAAAGTATCATCATAGTTGCCCACCTTTTAATGATTTCTCTTTTTCTAAAGAAAACCCAATCGCCTCATCTCGTCCTTATGGGTCATATTTTTCAAACAGGTCGTTGTTCTTGAGCTTAAACTGGAAGCTGCCCAGCTAATCTTCAAGTGTGACACTCCAAACTGGACATGATGCTCACTACCAGTAAGGTCTCAGCCATAAGGAGGGTGGAAAATCACCTCCTGTATCTTGTGTACATACCACCATATCCAAGAAAGCCTGCAGCAGTATCCCACTGTAAATCAGCACTTGACATAAATACAGGCAAACTCCTTTTGGAGAGCTGGAGCAATTGCTGCGTCCAAAAAAGACTTCCCAGTCTGGAGGACAGCAGAAGCCACTGGCGTTTCCCATTACCTCCCCCCAGCAGGCAGAACCAAGCTATGCATGAAAAAGTTATTCAAATGCCGTGATCTGCAAGCTGGCATATTAAAGTAACCCAGAATTGGTTTATGTCACCTACAAATAGCAATTCAGGAGTAGCCTTATATTCAATTCCCCTATACCGTATGTCCTGCAGAGACACGACCTCCTATGGAGAGGGATGGCAGACAGCGAGGAATGGCCTTACCATGTTTGCTTAAGCCACTGGAGTATCTAGGAAGTTTTCTGCAATACTACATTTTCCCTTTGCACATTTCATTTTTCCAACCTGTTGTATTTTTGTTCCTTCACCATTAACCCAACATAAAAGGAACTATTCTCAGCTTCCAAAAGTTTTGCCAGCCCTTGGCACCACGTGCAGTTTTTATAATTGCATTCTCCAGTCCATCACCTAAGTGATTAATGGAAACAATAAAATGAGACCTACAAAGTCCTCATTTGAAATGCCTTCTCACTTGGACAACAAACCACGGCTAATTAATTTGAGTACAGCACAACAAAGCAGCAGCGTAACCACCTTCTGGTCTAGGTGGTGCAAGAAGCTCACATGGAACAGCATCAGAAACCTTGCGAGAGCAAAGAAAATTACATCAAGCACTTCCTCCTTGCATTCACACACACCGCTGATGATGCTTTCAAAGCCAAGCAGAAGTTGGACACAGTATGTTTTAAAACTGTACGGTGAGATACTATTCAGCACCAGTTTGCTTCTCAGCTAAATACATGTCCAGATATTACACCCATACATCTATTTAAAATGCAGACCTGAATTTGGAGACCAATAATACATATAATAGCAGAAAATGCTAAATGCTCTCCTGTAACTGCAAGAAAAAGACACAGAAATTCATCCAAATATAAAAGGTAGCAAATCATCTGTGCTCACAGAAAACAGAGCACCGACTTCAGTGTGCGGTCTTCAAAACAGCTGGGTTAAAGCCAGCAAGATAGCATCAAATGATGTAGAGAACAGAAGTAGGGTTTAACTTTCAAATTTCAAAAGACTTGAGACATTACAAGAAAGAGAAAGAAGAAGAAACTTATGAAGTGCTGTGCATGTTTTCCCCTGATGATAGATCTAGGAGAAAGATTTCTTTTTCATTTCACTAAAGTCATGGAAAAATGTCAACTAGCAGTAAGTGCTACGAAAATCCCAAGAGAACGCTTAATGAACATCTGATTTGTGAAATACATTTTTTTCAGAAATTATGAAAAAAAACACATGAAAGCATAGAAGTAGCTGCAAAATTTTGTTTTTACTTCTTAGCCTGTGCAAAATTAATTCCTTTTTCTGTTCCTGAATAACTGACCAGAAAAACCAATTCCTCTTCTCACTGTTTACTTCTGCTTACAATTTCCATTTTGCTTACCAACTATTAAAAAGTTTCCTCCTTCAACTGTGCAAAGAAAAAATCACCTCCCTTGTCTAAACTACCCATAGCTAAAATATTAACTAAAGGATGACAAAGAGGAGCCAGAACTAAGAATCGAAGAGAAGAAAAAAAGAGCGTGGGCATCAGGATACCTGCCAGAATAAAGCCCAAGCATCCCAGCCGTGCGCCGGGAGCCCCTGGGAGGGCTTCACAAGGGTGCTGCACCCCACGCCTCGATCAGCCGGAGCCAGCGCTGCGGCTGACGGGGGTCCCATCCTGTCCTCTGCCGGGGGGGGGGGGCTTGCGGTGGGGTCGCTCCAGAAGGGACATAAGGACAGCCGTGGGGGGGAAATAAAAGCGAGTACCGCTAAAGCCGAGCCTGCCAAACACAGAGCAGCAACCTTGTTTGGCAGGACCCCATGACTGTGGTTTAGCACCTGTACTTCTGCGGTGGTTCAGCTGCACATGAAGTTGATGCTTAAGTGCTGAAAAAATAAAGGAGAGACTGACAGAGGCAGAGGGGGGGGAAAAAGGGAATTGCTAGGAGTGCATTTGCAGGAGCGTGAAAAGGATTCAACACTAATAAAATACACCCAGGCCTGATATGGTAATTTAGTTGAAACTGAAGTAGCATGAAAATTACTAAAACTAGAGGCAAAATTTTTCCAGTGTGAGTTGCCTTGTACTCATTTGGGGTAACTTTTGAATCATAACACTCGTGTCATGCTTCTCACTCAAGCATCAAAAAATAAACAACCTAAAAATCCCCGAACAAACAAACAAACAAGAAACTTTACACAGTACACTGATTTTGAAACACACTTTGAAAAATACCTAGCTTGTGAGCAAGCACCTTTCTAATAAAATGTCTAAGAGCTTGTTCCATAGAAGGGGCTCTTATAAAATAGCATCTGTTTATAAAATAAAAGGGTTTCTGGCTCACAGGTACACATAAATTACATAAAGGGTCTCTAGCTCACACGTTGATGCATTAGCATGCCTTCAGTTAGGATGCAGCAGACCTCTTCTGTATCACAGGCAACAGTGAAACCATTTATACCTACAGGACAGTCGAAAATTTAAAGGAAGCAGAAAGGGAAAAGAGAGAAGAATTGCTACATTGGTCTCCTTCCCAAAATTTTCATCATTTTGTGTTCTGGTTTTTTTCCACTCTATGTGGGACAAGATTTTTGGGAGGACCTTAAAATCCAGAGTACCTCTTTCCCTTTAACAAGCCACTCCACCAACTTCTCGTCCACTTTTTGACCTCCCAAGATGCAGAAGTATTTCAGGAAAGCAGTTAACTGTACAGTAACTGCACTAAGGAAAGCTGCAGACGTAGGTTTGCAAAGCCTTCTGCTGAAGACTGCTGACAGAACATCGCAGATTCCTCAAAAGGTACAAGTTTCTTCATGCAGAAAGAATCTTTCCAGGCTAAAATTCGTACTTAAGTTTCAGGTTTAATGTATACTTCTGACAAATATAGAGGAGAGGACAGAAGAAGTGGAAAAGGACACACTTCTACTGAAATGATATGCTTCTCCTCAACAAATCTGATTATTTTAGCCGTAAGGTGGATTTCAGGCAGAGGGAACATCTATCTATATTTTTTCAGAATTAAGTCTATAAAACAAATCTGGAAAACTCGCTACAAATCCCACACCTTACTCGGTAGTTTTTATTTCACTGAAACATCTACTTTTGTGCATATTTTATTGCTTCAATACTGGAAATTGGAATATCTCCAAGTAAAACAAGAGTGTTGTACTTCTAATTGCAAATTGATTTTTATCAAATTTACATGTGTATTATGGATACAATGCCACAAACAAACTCAAGTATAAAAATTAGCAAGGAATCATTTCAAATTCTGCAACAGGTAGGGAGCGTCTCCCTTTCACAGAAGTCAATCTGTAACCAAATGGGACGCAAACAGGACATCRGGCACAATGAACTTGTTGAGCACTTCTTCACAGGAAAAAAAAAAGTCAAGGATATTTTATAACGATCGGGTTCTCAAACAAACTATCACAAGTGCACCACTCTTCATCTTTAAACACATGGTTTCTTATACGTCCCCAGCAAGATAAAAGATCCCATTACAAGTTATCCTGTATCATGCTCATAACTAATCTAGAAAAAGGAACATGTTTACAGTAAGTTAATCTAACACCAATTTCTACGAAACATACCATAGCTTTCAAACTAAAGAATGCAGGCTCCTTTCCCGGATCAGTGTTAATTATCCACGTGGTATTTCAAAAATTCTTTTAAACTTCTGAGACACTGGGCAGAGGGTGATTAAAGCTGAACCCAAACTAAAAACTGGAACAGAAAAACTATCTATTATTTCCATCTTTTAGGACAATACTCAAGAGACAGTCAAAGGCACCAACAATTATGCCTGGCTCAACAGCACATGAATTAAGGCATGCTCTACATAGAGCAAGACGATTTCTGCTTACCTCCATCATATTTTAAAGGCCTTAAAGGGAAATTTTTCAGAACTACTCAAATGCCTTCCCATAAATGGGGTGGTCACTTCAGCAGCTAAGCCATGCTGCAAGGCAGAGGGACTTCGACTGATCACTTAGGAGTCTGGGACCAATAAATTAATAAAATCCTCAAAAAAAAAAAAAAAAAACCAAAAAGGMAAAAAGACAAAGCTGGTATTGCTTTTGGGGGGGGGCAGGGAGAAAAAAAAGAGCTAAATCTAAGGCTAAGTGACAAGGAAGCCTGCAGTACCACAATACTGCGCAACATTACCCTTATAGTTTTACTTTGTTTTTAAATAAAACAGCCAGAATCTTTTGTTTAACGCAAACTCATAAATTCATTACAAAGCGGGCAGTGAAGGTCAATGTAGTTCAAAGAAGCAATAACATGTGGTATCTGCAATTAGTTGGTAAGGAATTCTGACAGCACTTTTAAAAGCTGGGGAGCAGCGGGCTGGATGCGAGGCACAAGGAGGCACCTCTTCCCACCCATGTGCCACAGCCCTGAACCTCCCAAAGCAATCGCTTACACCCGCTCTCCCAAAACCAAAGGGGTCACACAGAAGACAAGAGTCCAGACTGTGTCTCCAGCATCCTGGGGAACAGCTTTAGCCACTGTACAAGCAAACTGACTACTGCAGAAGTTTGAAGCAAAGAGAAAACTGCCTTTCCACTTCTCCTTGGTCTACTCAAAAAAAAAAAAAAGACTTGAGGTGCCATTGCACCTGAGACCAGCACAGCTGGACAGATGTGCAACAAGGCCTGCCTTAAGAGTATCTGCCAAATAGAGCCCTTCCAAGAAAACAGGCAGAGGACCACCACCACAGTACCTGGACCCAATTTGCCAAGATGCTCAGCTTCTCCAGAGCTGAGGCTGCTCTTGGCTGCAGGCACCCAGCACTTCTGAAGGTCAGAAAAGTGGTGGCACCATGCGGTCTCTAGGGACTGCAGTGACTGCTCGGTGGCTGCTCTGCAGCGGTGTGCAGAAGGGCAGTTGGTGGCTATGCTCACCTGTATCACGCTWAAATCCCCATTTTAAATACTCATACCCTTTTTTTCAATCAGACTAGGTTATTTTTGTAACACAAACCCACCAAATTGAGGGATTTATGATTACAGCCACAGTCCAGCATCCTGCCAGGCTCCCACTCCAGTACAAAGCCATGAAGTGTAAAGCATGCTTCCGAATTCATCCTCGGGAGCTCACTGCTGCTTGACTTCTGCTCCTCCATCAGAAAGCTGGGGGCTGAAAGAAAAACAAGCCCAGGAAGAAAAAGCAGCAGTCTGACAAAACGAACACCCAAAAGGAGAAAGCTCCTCCCGGGAAGTGGAAGGAGCTAACAGTACAGGTTGCTTCCCAGAGGATGCAGTTTCGCTACGAGAGTTAATAGCAGCAAGAGGCACTCTCAGCTGTTCAGGCATGCAAACTGGGAGAAAAGAGCAAATCAAACAATTCAGATGATCATAAAAATAATGTTGGGGTTTTTTTAAGACAGTGAAATTGAACTAACAGCTTCAATAAAGCAGAATTAATCTCGGCTCTTTGAGGCAAAGAAGCACTCCATACCCTGAATCCTAATTACACTTCTTCACATAGTTTCTGCCATCTCGCAATGATTTGCAAACAATTACTCTCAACAATAGCCATGGCGGGCAGCAATGGGGCAGCTGAACGAGCAGCCCACCACCAGGCAGCAGAACCGGGAAGGATACGTGGATGTCCCCATTCCCCAGCCCCGCACCATCCCTGTGCTCCAGCTGCAGCAGAAAGGTGGTTTTCACATCAACCAGGATAACCTCAGCCTGCCAAAAGGACACTCCCGGGACGGCACCAAAGAGCAGGGGTTGCTCGCCTGGCTCTGCGAGGCATCTCAGAAGCGCTCCCTAGGACCAATGTCCTTGCTGAGAGAGGGATGGGGGGGTTGTGAAGCTGGCTCCCACCTGGCCTCAACCACCCCACCACATAGGAGCCCTAACTGTTAACCACAACCCCAGCACTGGCCCAAGGCAAAACCCGGAGCTGAGATGCACTGAGGACCACCGCTGTCTTCATCCTCACCTCTTAACAGCCCAGCCAGAGAGCGCCACTCATCCCACAGGCACTAGGCATTGTAGGCTAGGGTGGAGGCTTGCAAGATGCACTGAGGTAGGATACAGCCCAGGACAGTGAGCATGAAGTTACTGCTGGCCAGTGGTGGCCCCCAGCATAAATGTTTGGGGATGTCTCTAGGTCTTTCATACCATCTTGATTTGATTTCTCTAAAAGTTCAAAACTCAGATGTTTAACAGGTTGTTACTTTCACTCAGGCCTCCCTAAAATCCACGTTCTTGCTGGATAAGAGCACCATCAGTTATGCAAGGCCACTAACGACAGCGGCTCAACGTCTTGGCTTTCCACCAGCCACTATCTTTGCTGAATTCTGCAAAACTATATAAACAGGTTTTGATACAATACAGCACCCATGAGAGAGTATTTTTTACTAGGCTTCCCCCATCAAAAAAAAAAGTTGCAGAACTTATTTGGGCAAGTACATAAGAAAAAGGATGAGGGAGGACTCCTCTAAGGGCTGGAGGAAGGCTGTGTTTCCTCTGTAACGATAAGGGCTCACCACACTTGAAGATAAGCACAGACAACATTAGATTTCAGCGTAAAGACCTAATGCTCCAAGCATTTATTCACCCGGGGAAATATCAACATTCAAGCTCTTACATTACTTCCAACATGGGCTTTGCCAGATCAAACACTGCCACAACGTAAATTGCGTGTTGTTGGGTTTTTTTTTTTCTTTCAATCTGGCGTGTAGAAATGAATTGAAACAAATTGTTTAATCATTATTCCTCAGTCCCAGTGTGCCAGGGAGGCTGGACATGAGAAACGAGGGGATTTTGGGCATTTCACCGTAGAGGTCGGTGTCCCGTGGTCCCCGTGACTCCCTTATCCCTGGGTGTGATGCTGAGATCTTGCTCCAGCATCGGACCACCGTGTGGGGAGGGAAAGACCACACCGGGGAAAGAGAAGCAAGCTGAACCGTGCACCCACTCTCCCGGGATGGCAGAAACAGCACCGCAGCCCTGGGGCATTGGTTATTTCTCCTCRCCCCCGGTTCCCTGCGGGCCATTTCCCCAGGCAGGCGTGCTGCTGCGGCAGGGCTCTCACAGCTGCTAATCTCGGTCCTCTGCCATCAGCCCAGGTCAGGCCGAGCCTATTTTTATAGCCCTGAAGGCTGCAGAGCCAAATGCTTCAATTCTCACGTTACAAGTGAAAATACCTGAAACTGTTTTCYACCTGAAAACAGACAAGAAGGTGGGACACACAAGCTGCTGCTGCAGTCCTGTCAATTACCCAGACACRGGGCACTACTTGGGGCAATACAAAAAAGTCTCTCTCATTTTTGGTGGGCGCTGTAAATAACGCTGAAGAGACCAATCTAGCGTTACTTAAACTCTGCCACCACAGACACRCTCAATTATTTTATAAGGAAGACATATTTTCCTATGAGGGTGGTAAGACACTGGAGCAGGTTGCCCAGATGCGGATGCCCTATCCCTGGAAGTGTTCAAGGTCAGGTTGGATGGGGCTCTGAGCAACCTGGTCTAGCAAAAGAYGTCCCTGCCCATGGCAGAGGGCTTGGACTAAATGATCTTTGAAGGTCCCTTCCAACCCAAACCATTCTGTGATTTTCCTGCCTTTTTCTGTGCCATCTGGCCTCCACAACACAAAAATAAAAAGCCATTGTAGCTGTTCACTGGATTGCAGTGTTGCACAGGCTGGCGGTCAGTCTCGAAGCAGACACAACCCAGCCCCACCTCTCCATGCACAGGTACACCCTCGCCTTTAATATTAGTATTTAACACAACATTAGCATTTCAACACAAGCACCTGCATTTCGCCTTACCCATCTCAGCTGTGCCTTAGGAGCAGGAAACCCACCCCAGAAAGGCAAGCAGAGGGAGCCAGAGCAGCGCACACAGTTCAGGAGGCTCGGGGGTCAGGAATCGGGGTGCTCGGCTTTGCAGGTAGGGGCCTGACCCTGCCACAGCTATCTCTCCTTCCAGCTCATGCCTCCCSGCCAAACGCTCTGGCGGAGAAGCCACCCTCTTAGCAAAGAGCTTATAAGCATGCATTCTCCTTAAAAAAATGTTACAGTAAAATAAAGAGAAAAAAAATAAAAGGGGAAAAAAAAACCTGCCGATCTGAATTCCAGCTGTGGGCAAGGCCAGATAACATTTTGACAAGAGTCCAAGCTTTCAGTAAAGTATTTGGATTTCCCCCTCTCCTTGTGCAAGGCTTCAGAGAGAGCTCTTCCTTAAGAAAACAAAACCATGAATATAGACAGTGAGCACTACCAATATCCTTTAATAACATCATTATTGTGGCGTCTTCCTCTCCTCAATCTGCTGCATTTAAAATAAAAGCACCTTTTTTTTTTTTTTTTTTTTAATAATTAGAGCTCAGATTGAGCCTTGATCTATCAGTAACTTGTTTTGGTATCTTGGACATACTTTAAGATGAAAAGGCAAGCAGTTCTGAAGCCTGTATTGGGACAGACCTTTTAATATGCTACTCATTTTGCCTTTCACCCCCTCCAAAAGGCAGCAAAGTTTAYGGGGATACCCATTTGCATTCTCTACTAAAAATCCCAGTATTCACCATACTTTTGACCCTCTCCTGCTACAATGTAATGAACAGGGGCAATTTAGATGGATTGCGCATCTGAGCCGTGGGAACCCTCAACCTCTGTGGTCCCCTCGCTGCCCTTCTCTGAAATAGACTCTATTATAAAATTATTTACCCAGACCTTGGGAGATGCACAGGGCTACTAAAAGCTGATGTATTCACCATGATTACAGTACTGTTTGGACTGGAGAGTATGAAAGAGCAGCAAAAGATCTTTTGCTTTTTTAATTTCCTTTAAAAGGACATAGAGCTTATCAAGAGCCATTTTTCTGTATGCATCAAAAAATTAAAATCCCGGCAAAGGGAAAATAGGGAAGAGAGCTCTTATCACGTAACTAGTCAGATCTCCATTCACAACCAAGAGGTGCTCTATAGATCAGTTTGAAAGCTATCACCCTGCAAGAATTTTATTTAAAAGAAAAAAAATAAAATCCTAAGATGGGACTTTACTTCAATTGCTGGCATATAGCTCAAGGACATGTATTTATTGTGCCTACCACATTTATTTTTATTAAAGGAATAACAAGGTTCAGATTCATATACAGAAGATGCTTCTTTTTGCCAGTGTATTATCTTATATTTAAAGTTCTGAAC
The DNA here is from genome assembly GCA_035582835.1 of Phoebastria nigripes. Lineage (NCBI taxonomy): Eukaryota > Metazoa > Chordata > Aves > Procellariiformes > Diomedeidae > Phoebastria > Phoebastria nigripes. Next base: position 4,674,113 of record JAYKAV010000112.1, read on the forward strand.
CGTAAAGGTTTACATGAGCTGAAGAAGAAATTAATTTATTTTCAAAATGTTCATCCTCTGTGAGTTGCAAACGATGTAAGACCACATCCAGCCTGGAAAGTGCCCTGAGCTGAAAATGGAGCCTGGAAGAATAGTAGGGGGAAATATCATAACTAAATTAAAAACAGGGGTAAAACAGGAACAAAACATAATCTTTTATTGATCTACTTCAAGCAAGAAGTTAAAGCAGTATCTCAAAAAGTAAAGACAAAAAGCTGCTTGAAACAAGAGTTGATTTTAAAATTTTATTTAACCTTATTTATAAAAGGAAAAATTCACAAGTATTTAACAGAATCCTAAGTGGTTTTTTATATATGAAGAATGTGTAATGTGAAGTACTGTGTAAACAGCAACTGCAAAGCTAGCTGCTTGGGAAGAGTGAAAACCTACTCTCAGCCCATCACTCTCAGTGATGAAATCATTCCCAACGCCTCCCAGAACAAGCAGTTTTGCTGTCAAAATGCACAAAACTAATCTAATCAAACAGGAAGGTGAATGAAGCTTTCAACATCCCCTAATAAAAATGAAAGTAGTGATTCACTTACAGGCTAAACCATCTTGCACTATTCTACCATAAGGGATTTGACAGTATTTTTGACTACTGATGGCATCTCAAGTTTATCATTAATATGTAACCTCAGAACCAAAGATATCAGCAAGTACCAAATCTAACCAACTTTGACCTGTTAATCATGGCTACATCACAAGTCTTTTCATAGGGATAGCTAAAGAGGTCTCCAATTAGGCAAAAAAAAACCCCAGAACCAACAGAAATTGCTGAGCTAAATAATTTTTAAAAATCTATAACTTAAAATTAGCTATTAGTTAAAAAATTATAATTCCATTTCTGTATATTATTTCTAAAACATTACTAATTTCCTTCCTAAGTCTCTGATCCAACAGAGCTCTCAAGTAGAGATCCAGGTAAAGTGGCAAGTTAAACATCTACTTGAAAAGCATATCCCTCAGGAAGACAGAAACCAGAATGACACTGGTCAGGTAATGAAGAGTTAAACACAGCCTCCATCATTTTTTTGTACCCACTGCTTGCAAGCCCAGTGTGCATTCAGTGACTGCCCTAGGACGCAAATTAAATAACAGCAGTAAATATAGTCTCTCTCTTACAAACATCTGCTCAGAGTCTGACTGAAACACAGTACTCAAAGAAAGAAACGTAGATACGGAAGAAAAGCGCTTTTGTGCAAGAGATCTTCTCTAGTCCATCCTTCAGGAATTAAATCCACATAAAATATACCCTCCAGCTGTGCTAAGTTACTCTTACGTAATGGACAAAATGCCCTGGTAAGGAGAGAGAAGTGTCCTAGAAAAAAAAAAACACATGCAATTATGAGAATAGGGCCATAAAACAGATGTCCTCACATAGGTTCAGTGCAAAGGCACAAGGGCGTCGTACCCTTCCACCCTGTTTAAAGCAAATTATGTCACGGGTGGTCCGCCGCCCTATCTGCACTCTTTACTTATGAAATCTAGTCTTCTGGGGGTTTTGTTCTGCTCATCCCACGTGGGTCTAACACAGCCTTGAGGATACGCAGCCGCCTCCTCCTTACCAGAGCAGCTACGAGATTCTTTTTCACCATGGCATCTACTTTCATGTACAGGATCTTCACATCTTTGAAACTTCTATCTTTCCATCAAACTTAACTGCAATTGGCCAGGGCTCAAGTTACTAAAGGGAAAAGAAAACAGATATGGATATTGTTCTCACTTAAGCTTTGCTTCCCCAGTAAAACAAACAAAATCTTCTAACTTACGGCTCTACAGCTTGGTAGACCGTACTCTGAAATACRGTAGTGCTTAATTGCCCTTTGTATCTGTCAGTTTGGAAAAGGCAGGTACTAATAAAGTGTCTCTATAGTCATGTAAAGCAAGAATCAGGAGGTGAGCTTTGCACCGAAAGCAGAGTTACCAGCAAAGCCCGACTGCTTCTCAGTACAGGTCTCCATTTCGCTCGTCCCAAGTGAAAACTGTGAAAAAAAATTAAGCTGTCCATCTAACTCCAGCTATGCTTAATGCTCCCCCACACTTGCTTTTTGTTTATAGGACTCTAGTTTCTAAGCCCTTTTAACTACAAACATTTCCAAATGGTTTAAGAGACTGTCAGAATTTACAGTTCCCTTGGAAAACGTTGTCTGAGACAGGAGTGGCTTTCCTTTGCCAGCCAAAAGAGATTTATGCAAGCCCATGCACTGTAGATTCAGCAAAATGATTCACCTGAAACTTAACCAGAGAGAAAAGCAGTTTGTTTGGTTTAAGCTTGCAAATTTCTGCCCTGGAAAGCTCAGGCGCGAGGAGTTAACATTTGTGGATCTGAACCTCATGATTGTCCTGGACCTAAATCAAGCAGCTGTAAACGGCTATTTTTAACTCTGAAAATAAATCCACATCGTCCTTACAATCACAAACGAGTGGCCTATGACTTCCACACAGGGGGCAGGGGAAAATATGAGGGCAGACGGTTGTTTAACTCAATGGCAAAACTTCCATTAACCTTATCACAGCTAGCATTTCATTAGTAATACATTGATAACATGGGATCCACCAAGCCACAATTAAGTTTTGTGCTCCTTTATGACTCCACAGCTAGGACAAGCTCCGATTTAAAAAAAAAAAAAAAAAAATGCAGAAAGCAGTATTATTGACTGGCAAGGGTCAATGGTTCAGGAGCAAAAGGTTTTAATAAAATAAGTATCAAACCTGATAATGCAGCTTCTTAAACTGCCTAGAAAATATTGATTTTGAAAATACCTGACTATTCTTTCAAATATACAAACCACCATTAAAAATTCTGATTTTTAAAAGACACAAAACAGCCTCATCTGCTTTTAAGTAAGAATTACACTGTTAAACTGTATTATTTCTCCAAAGTATTGTTTGTTTGCTTGAGTTCAGTTGCTGATGCCTTTGAACCAAAAGTTTGGCCCAGATTCCTTACTCGGTTACTCCACAACGTCAACGCTGCCTAACGCAATGTTCTCGATGGAGTTATTCACAGACCTATATTGTTGCGAGGGTAGAGCGTGACCCTTGTTCTTCATATATATCCTTCAGTACACGTACCTAGAGTGCCACATGGATATAACGTGCCTTACCTACAGCCACATAAGCTGTAGTATAATTAATGCAAAACCAAGTCAGAATTCACTTTTCCACAACACTGAATTAACAACCCCCTCTCCTCAACRTACGTCTCGGCCAAAAGTCGTAAGTCCTATATGTATTTACACAACTCCCATTACATAAAAAGGGGGTTCGAGCCTCAGCGCGGGTGGCGGCCGGTCTGCGGGGGCATGGGGGGCACAGCCCGCCCGGGCCGCCACCAGCAGCCCCCCGGCATCCCTCCACCTCCCACCGCCGAGCCCAGGCACCTCCGCCCGGTGCCCGCTCGGGCTTCCGCGGGCTGCAGCCAGCCCTGCGCGGAGCGGGGCCGCCCCCGACCCCCGGTAGCTCCCCCCGGCCAACCCCACCGGCACCGGCGCGGCTCCTCCGCACCGCGGCTTACGGGCTCCGAGCTTGCCCTTAGTCACGTTTAAGAAAGCCACTGGGAGGGGAAATAAAAATAAAAGTGGCTTTAGCGGCGCTCAAGGCTACAGAAGCACGAAGCTGCTCCCGAGGCAACTCGGGGGGAGCCGGGGCCGCCCCCACGGCCCGGCCGGCGGCAGCCTCCGCACCGCCCGCGGCGGGGGAGCCGCGATGCCCCGGGCCGGCGGGGCCCCTCGCCCCCGCCCTCTCCGCTTCGCGCTATTCCCCGAGCCGAGCCGAGCCGTGCCGTGCCGTGCCGGCCCAGCGAGGGGCCCCGCCGCGGGCCGAACAAAGAGGCCGCTCCCGCCTCCCGCCCCGCCGGCGGGTCCCCCCGGCGCGGCCAAGTTCCCGCGGGGCAGAGCGGAGGCAGGGGGGACCCGCCGCCCGGCCCGGCCCGGCGCCCCGCCGAGCCCCCCGCGCCAGCAGGTACCCGTGAAGCGGCCGCCAGCGTCTCCGTGGCCCCGACGCCGCTGCAGGATGAAGTAGCCGCTGCTCTTCTGCGTGACCCACAGCTTGAGGGCGTTTTTCAGCAGCACCTCCTCGGGCTTCAGCCACATCTTTCCCCGGCTCGGAGCGTCTC
>JAYKAV010000112.1:4678444-4702147 GCA_035582835.1 Phoebastria nigripes
GCCGAAGGCGGAGCCCGGGTGCGGGCCGCCCTTCCCGCGGAGCCGGGGGCTTTGTGCGGCGGGGGTCCCCGCGGTCCGCGCCGCTCCGTGCCGGCGGGCAGTCACGGCGTGGGGGGGGTGGGCGACTTCGGCCGGCGGGAGAGGAAGCGGGGAGGGGGGCGTCGCGGTTCTCCCTCTCGGGGATCTCATAGCGGCCCGAGCCCCACACACAGCAGATTGGGGTTCGCACGGCACCCCGGGGGCCTGGCGCGTCCCCTGCCAGCGGTGCGGCAGCCTGGCGTACTGCAGCCTTTACAGCGGGTAGCGCCTGGATCAGGCCCCCGGGTCTCCCCAGCCTGTGCAGGCACACTGGGCATGGGCCCCATAGGTGCACACCCCCACCCGTGGGTCGGTGTCTCACGGCCCCCGCGGCGGGGAGCCGTCAGGGACGGCGGGAAGGAAAGGGTGCCTCGGCGTCGGCGCGGGCGATCTCTGCTTTCCTGTTTTCTTCCAGATCACAGCTTAAAGCCTGAGCCCGCAGCTACTTACTTTGATGTTTCAGTGCCAGTGTTTGAAACTTCAAATCTCAACTGAAAAGTCAGGATCTTAATTTTACAGTTTTTGKTTTTTGTTTTTGTTTTTTTTTCTCCACTTAAGAAATAATCAGGCACTGCTTGTGGCTGAGCTGTCAGTAGGATCGTTTTTGAACCTGCACAAATGGTTACTGCTGCAGCACCTTATGTTGGTACTTTACATTTTACACTGTATTTTACATTTTCAGTAACTCAGATTGCCATTAAAACATGACCAGTGTACTTTCTCTCAGTCATGTTCCGCTTCCGATTAACAGCAAGTATTGAATAACTTCTTTATAACCACTGCAGTAGCAGGCAGCTAAACCTCACACACTCTTCATCTGGATTAAAGACCCCAGTCACTGTGGGTTAAATCACATCCTCGTAATTTGGGCAAAGATCCCTCTTAGTAGAGAATTTCGATTATGGAAATGGACCTGAGCTTCACTTTACCAAGCTGAAGCTATTGTTACGTGAGTTGGGAACTTCCCAACTCTTTGAAAGGGACTGATGCTGCAGTGTGCTACTCCGCACAGCCAGCGGCAATTATTTACTGGGATTTGGACGGTGACCATGTGGACTGGTTTCCAGCTGCCAGTGGGAACATTTAGCAGGCAAAATTCTGTACTCAGCTGCAATCTAGTCAACACTGTGTGATCTGTGTTCTTTACAATTTTGGTGTAAAGCAATGATTTCATTTCCATACATAGAATGGAAGCATACTACTTGTCTGATACAAAAATAAAAGCTGTTAAAAGGAGGAGATGATGGACAACCACATAACAATGTATTTAAAAATTAATGAGAGTGTAAGAAGGAGTTATTTAAAATGCTCTTTCAGGATAAGAATAGCTCAGAGGTTTCCCCTGCCCCCAAAACAATCCTGAAGACATGTAAGTCTTGAAAGTTTAAATGCTTGGTGAAGTGAGATGGTGAATATTTCTTCCCTTTTCAGATATTTTAATATTAATTTCTGTTATTGTTTTTGGAGCGTTTTTTACATTCAACCTTGGTTTTCGGACACTCTGATTTGAGACATAATTGAGAAGAAGACCAAGCAGATTGCTGACCTTTGAGGTGCTTTTGAGCTTGAGAGTTAGCGAAAGAGTAAAGCAGTTGGTTTCAGAAAGAAGTTGAACATGCTTATTATATTATTTAACCAAAAGCCAGCAAGGAAAAAAGACCCCACACGTACATGTCTCATCACCAAATGGCGCAGCCTCTACCTGCTAACTGTATAGTCTTTGGCAACAGCTAACGAAAGGTTTATGTTCATGGAGAAAGTCCTGCAGTGATGTACTGGCTATTTCCGCAGCCAGTATTTGAACAGGATTTGGATGATCTGAGGATCTTCTGAAATCTCCTGTGAGGCAATAGTTTTATAATGCTGGTGTCTAGAGAGGTAAATAAAACCAGGGAGGACAGGAATCTAGTAGATTATTAGATTATTATTAGACAAAAACCAGGGTGCTGTGAGAAGTTACACACCTTTTTACATGTTCACTGATACAGACTAGGAAAGATAGGACTRTCTTACTCAATTGCCTGGAGGTACTTAAGGTTAGTAGGCAGCAGAAAAATAGCTTTAGAAAAAATGAAGATGTATTTGAAAGGAAAGAACTGAAAGAAAATGAGATTTCTGGCCTTATGCCACCCTTAACATGTGCTCTGAAATGACTCTGTTCGGGTTATTTATGTATCATTCCCAAATAGCACAAGGCAGGGAGTCTGCCGTTCAGACTACGTGAGAGCATAGCATCCGTCGTACCTGGAATAAACAGCAGTTTTGTGGAGAGAGTCATAAACTGCAGAGACCCTGATCATCCGTGAGACGGAGTACAGGCTGCACAGGGCGCAGGGGAGAGGCACGGGGAAAGCTTTGCTTTSCCTTCTTGCTTTTGTCACTGACTGCCCTCCCAACCCTGGGCATGCCCTTTAACTTCACACGGCTTCATCTTTTTCATCCATCAGGCACATATATAATTTTTATTCTGGATGTCACCGAGAGGCTTGGGGAAGGMGGATTCCTCATGTGCATAAAATGAATGATGACTCCATGAGCAGGAAACAGGCAGCCGCGGTGGTCTGGGCCTCCTGTCTGCCTGGCMCTCTGTGGAGGGTACCGAACCCTCTGAGCCTACATCGGGGGGGCTGAAAATGCTTTAACGCAGCCGGGAGAGTGTGCAATGCTGTAGGATAGGCTCCGAGGCTTGCAGTTGCATGGTTGAAGCTGATACACGTATGGGCTGCCACCAAAACGGGTTGTCCGTACTCCCCCGCCAACYAGACCTCCTGTAGTGAACTGCATTAACTAAACCAGTTGAAAACTAACTTTTATTTATTTAAGTGGTTTGGATAGGTTAGTTCTTTAGTCATGTTGTGACTGTAGGAAAACTAGGGTGAAAATGCACGTCCTGGGCTGGGGGAAAGAAACAGGCTGATCTTTCAGAGAGGAGGCCGTAGGGAGATTCATTTGCATGTATCATGAAATGAGAGCCTAAAGATGGAGCTTAATTTATTTATACTTATAGCAACAAATTAGATGGAATTTGGCTAGCATTCTGCAGGTACACAGTCCAATCATCTCCATGTTTCCAGTTTTGAGTCTTCATCTTGTGTCTTTATTAGCGTCTGAAAAAGCCCTAATCAGTGAGCTAATTCAATTCCCAAGACACAGTTGATGAAATTCCCAGATGATCCCGAGTTTGAACATATTAGAGGCAGAAGTGAGTGCAGAGAAATAATGTGTAGGGTGCTAGGGAAATAATACACATTAGCGAATATAACATTGGAAATTCAAACTGCTGGCTAATACATCTAGGGAAAAATAACTAAAATATACTTATTCCAGGAAACAAAAAAAAAAAGCCTCACAGAGATTAATCAACAGCTGCTGTTTTCAACCCTTTATTTTCTGCAGCCCCCAAAGTTTTCCACTACAGCTTCAGCCTCCTGTAGACCAGTTGTCAGCAGGCATCAATACATTTGCTTTTCTTAGTGGCATGTCCCCTTGAAGCCACCCGCCAATGTGGAGGTCCGCAGCCCTCTGGCTGAAAACCATGGAGAACTCTGACAGCAGGGAAGGGATTTTTCTGAAGAACTGAAGCCACAAGTCTTCAGATTCTCCGTATTGATACGTGGCTGGATTTTGAAAAGACCTTATCTCCCACCTACACCGAACGAAGGAGCAGATGTGGTGACACACTTGGTCAGCACCCAGCAGCAGCCTTAAGCCCTCAGCACACTGCTCCAGGCACAGGGTCATCCTTGAAAGGACCCTCAAAATCCCAAATCCCCCACTCCTAAAACTGCCAGGATTTCCGTGTAACATAGGATTATATTTCTTGCATCGTGGAGACAAATCCGCATCACAGACGAGGGAGATTAACAGTACTCCTCTACAAAAGTCCGAAGGGACCATTCTTGATATATCATATTAATTTCAGAGTACTTCGGTGCTTGAACAATGCAGATCTAGTGGAGACAGTTTAAGAAAAGAGCAACACAAATGATTAAGGGTTTAAAGCTGACTTGCAAGCTCAGATTGGATGGGTCTGATATATGTGTACCTCAGCTGCAAGTGACAACTGAAGTGGAGCACAAAATAGTTGCCTACAAGTATCGGTGTGTTAAACACAAAGATGATGATGTATTTATTGCATTTAAAAAGCAATTCACTAAAAGCAGTAAGAGAGATTTTTTTTCAAAAAGGAAAGGTTAGATTAAATACTAAGCAAATCCTGCTGACCAGGAAGTTTTTCACTGTGCTGAATAGTGTACCAAGGGACTAGAGGCATTTTAGAAATAGTATAAGATGGATCATTTTATATAAGATGGAGTTACTTTCTAATGTAACTCTGGGATCAGAAAGATTAGGCAACCAAGTAGGATGCCGTCTGCCTCCTATGCCCAGCTAATGACTTTCTTCACTACAAGAAATCCCCTACAAGAGGGGATTTTTTAAGATGCTTTGAAAGGCTCCTCTGCAAGGTTTTTCAGGTCAGATGCCCTGCCAGGCATTGTCCTGTTGGAAAGGGGCCATGTTTGCTTCTCACTTGCAAAAAATCCACTTCAAATTTGGCAGAAACGAGAGGCCCCAAAGGGAAATCACAGTGATCCACACGCAGATCCCAACTCCTGGTAGCATGCCTCCATGGAAACCATGCTGCAAAGACCCTTCCTGCCAGACATATCAGATCCTGGGAATCTGCAAAAGCAATTCTTAAGCTTAGATCTTTTAAATAGATTGAAACACAAGATGCATTTAGATTTGAAAGGATCCAGGAGATGGCAAAGGTACTTGAGGTCTTCCACACCAAGAACTGCTCTGGAAATGCTTGAGCATTCTCAGCTACGTTTCCAAGTTATTTCATCTTCATCACCTTCGTCCTGTAATGACTGGATTGCAAAAGCCAGTTAATGTTTATGGGTCCACATGTTTTTGTCTTCCCGCCTGCTCTAGTAAAGTAACAAAACTRTTACGACCTGTAATTAATTCCAGAGGCTTCATTTCTTATCTCTGATTAAATTAATGCCTGTGTAATAAGGAAGATATTAGAAGATCTAATACACTATCAGGAGCAAGTGCAATTAAGCTACAGGCCACACTGTAAAAACAGATTAGAGGTCTTGACTCACAGTTTTATGCAATAATATTTCACGTCTTTTTCCCTGTCAACAACATTATAATGTGCATTTTTATATTTCAGCTGGCCAAACTCATTCAAGTAGTAGGTCTTTTGATGAACTATTTAGGACAGCAACGTCCAAAATGTTTGTACTGCTGATTCCACTTCTTGTTTTACTTCCAGCATCGCTCCCTGACTTCCAGTTGCAAAACCCACTTCTGCAATTTAGGACTGCCAAACCTCTTCTGGGAACCACACAGTTACTGTGACACTGGAAGGGCTATCACATTTCAAGGTGTTTGACAAACATTTCCTAAGAAGACAGCCCCTCTCAGAACGTGTAATTAAAATAATACATGCATGTGGTTTAAGGCAGTAATTCTCCAACTTTTTTCTTGTCTCCCTCAACTTCCAGTTCTCCAAAACACTGGAGGAAAAAACAGTCCCTTATCCCTATACTCACATAACAGCAAATCCCTCCAGAGCATGCAGGTGATAGATAGAGGGGAAACACAGGCAAGGGCTTCATGGCCACTGTTTCTGCAAAGGACAGCAGAGGACTGTGAGCATGACTTGCCCTGCCAATCACTTGACACCCCCCTCCAATGCTTAATAATGCTTCTGCACTCTAGCAGAGTTGAATCATGCCTGCTTTCCTCTCCACCTTCAGTAGGTACAGAAGACCTCTCTTCATCACAGCTTGTCCAACCCCATTGGTAATGACCCCGGGAAGCTGAGAGGGGATGCTGTTGATGACTTCTGGTATCATGGAAAGAAGAAGGTACTTCTATTAGCCTCCCTGTCCATCCTCCAGGGGCCTGACCCCTCGTCTCACAGGCATTTTCATTGTCAAAGACATAGCTATGGATAGACCCCATCCACTCAGGACTTTTATGTATCACCCAGTTTGACATTGAAATGAGACACTAAAATTATACTGGTACAAAAGGAGAAGAATGCCCAGCCCTGTATAAGAAACTGCATTCCAAGAATACCATTTATTTTTGGCATGGCATAGTCACTATAGTGTAGTGGGAATGGAAGAGCTGGCCTCCTAAAATGCATTGGCACTCTTTAAGGAGAATGAAGGAAGCAGCCAGTGGATTTGATACCTTTTGGAATGTAATGAATTAAACTCGGTGATAYGGGATCTTGAACAACCATACAAATTAGCAGTGCTAAGAACAAAGGTGGCAGAATCAGAAGTAAAGGTGCAAAGGCTCTGCAACCTGTGACAAGGTGAAAAGTCCAGAGCAGAGATCACAAAACTTCCTAAACGGAGGTTTTGACCTGCCCATTTTCTAACTGCAATTTTCTGTAGAGCAGTGGTGTTTCAGCAGCGAAAGCAAACGACCTCGATAGGAAAAAGCTATTGCTGCACTAACATGCTACTGAAAGCGTAGCTGCTGGCATTCACTCGTGCAAGGCAGTCTCAAAGGAAGCCTGAAGTGGAGCGGCCAGTGTTAGCAGCAACTTCCTCCAGGGCTGTTTCCTGATCCAAAATCCCCATTCTAATTCATCTTCCAAGATCAAAAAGTCTTTAGGAGTTCAGCAATAGTTAGGTGATTTTGGGAAAAGAAACAAAACTCACCTCCAAAAGTATGCCAGCATTGTTTATAGTGCCCCATCTTGTTTCAGTATGAAGATGGGCAGTGGTATTTCTACTATAGCTGTCCTTTGCTGGATCTGGGTACAATCCGCCTTCGCTAAAAGTATGGCCTAGAAAGCTGGCAGAATTTCCACTTTGCTTTGCTGCACTTGGAGCCAGAGGTTCTTGTTGTTTTAAAGATTTCCTTTAGGTGCTTACCCTGTTTTCCTTTGAACATCCATCCCCTGGAATATCATCCGTGTAGGCAGTAAAACCTTTTGGAAATCATGAAATAACTGTGCCTTTTTCTCAGTCAGAGATGACTCAAGGTACACAAGAATTGCAGAACAGAAAGACATGAAAGTATATTGTCTCATTGAAGTTACTATGGTCTCCATCCTGCCTATATGCAGCACGGTCTGATGCCGTACTCCTGTTCCATGGGATTTCTCATAACCCTGCGCACACAGGGACCCTACGACCAGCTTGAAGCCGCATAAAACTCTACTGCTTTCCATTTTTGCGAATCCTGCCTGCCTGTTTGGCAGCTGTGGAGGAGTCAGCATCTCCCACCGTAGAGCTCGATGCCACATTACCACCCAAGCAGTGTCGGGGTGAGCGTGCCAGGGCTGCCGGTGCTGCCGGTGCTGCTGGTGGTGCCGGGGCTGGGCACAGTGGTGCGGCAGAAGGCGTAGGGAGGAACCACCATTTCTGCTCACCTCCTGAGGATTTGAAACCACCCACGGGGAGCTGCAGCTGCATGAATGGCAAAACTGTGTCACAGCACAAACCTGATTGTCACAGAAGTGTCAGCGCTTTGAGACAAGTTTTAAAATGTGTATGTGAGTGCCTTTGAGGTACCCTTTAAGATCATCTTTTCTGGCAATTTTTTATTCATTTTTGTGCACTGGGGATCCCCAAAGGAGCATTTCTGTTGTGATTCTTACATCTTCCCACTGATCTGCTATGACTCTCAGTTATGCTGAGACTGTTCTCGGCACATTGCTGATATTGCCGGGCAGGAACCGTGCTGTACATGCCTAGGACTGGGATTGAACCTGCTCTCTTTGATCAATAGTGCATTTCTGTTTCTACCTGACTACTATATTCTGTGTGAAAGCTCTGTGATTTCCTCCTGTTTTGGCTGCTGGCTAATTTAAACGCRACACCCTGCCATTCTACAGAATTTGGAGGCTTTTTCACCACCCATGTTTTTGCAGGTAGGCAAACAAGACGTTAGTCTTTGAAACAAACATGGCCACAGAACAATTAAAATTGAGAATGCATCATTCCAAAGAAAATAACTATAACTCTCTCTTCCTTTTGTTATTATACTGCTATAAACAAAATACTTTTTTTTTCTTCTCTGGACTACCAATTCACATGATTTCTAATGAAGTCCTGCGTTGTTTCTCCCTCACTTCAGTGAAGCTGGTGACTACGTACACGTCCATGTTTTCTATTCCTTTCAGGAATAAAATATTCATCACACACACACAGAAATGCACCCAAACCATCTGCCTAGTCTTTACGTGAGATGTAGAAAGATTTGAAAACACGCTCTGCTTCCCTTCCCATTTGCACAGATGAATGGGTTTACTTGGAAGTCTTTTTCTTTTAATCTTTGTTTTACTTTGCCCTTTTTGTAAGTGTCTTAAGCCCGCAAAGTCTTTGTTTCCATTCTTGTCATGGTGCAATAGTAACAAATTAAAATGTTTTTACATATCTATTTCTCTCATAAACCAGTCTATCCTAATATACTTTGGGAAAACCCAGCAAGCCAACAGAGCCTGAATTTTCAGAAGCTATTGCTGCTATGAATGCGCAGGTTTAGACCTAGCTTTGCAGAAGTAATCAGCATATAGTTGACAATGATGGCAACTGTGAAATCAATCCCTTTGGAGTTCTGGTGCTGAGCATCAAGGGGAGCTCTTAAAAATAGTTTCTGCTTTTGAAAACTTTGGACTTAAGCCAGAGCTTTCATCTCCTTATCTATGAAAATGGAATACAGCTTAAATACCTCTCCAACAGCTCATGAAGGTTCATTAATGTTTATAAAACACTTGGAACTGAAAAGCACCGAGTATTACTGATTATTTATTAATTCCCGTTGTCTTGCACCTTCACATTCCTTTCACATGTCAAAGAAGAGGATTTTGCGGGCAGCAGAACCAGCAAAACCTGTAACAGCCTCCGCTCTCCTCTCTGCCTTCCCTCTCTGTAATAGTCTCCCTGTAGCCCCCTCCCCAGGTCCCCGCATTGCCTTTACATCTTCAATCCCCCCTTCCCGCAATGCCTCCTGTCTCCCCTCCTTCCAGTGTGGTCCTGGGCTCCCTCCCAAGGCCTCCGTGCTGAGGCCGGCTGGTCTGACACAGCTGCAGAGTGGCCAAGAAGTGAGAGCATGAAAATTGGTTAGACTTGAGAGACCGAAGGGCAAAAATGAGGGCAGACTCCATGGTAGAGCCCTTCTCCSCTGCCAAGCTTCCAGCTGACAGAGCTTGTACAGCTCCATCTCTTCCAGGCCTCTGCCCCTCTCCCTCCTTTGGTTGAAATTAGCCACAGGTTTAAGAGTTACTGGGACGGGGAGGTTGGTACTAGACTGTGTAAATACAGAATTGGTTTCTTCCTTTGTTGATCAAGCAGACGTTTGAAATGCTCTGAATGTTCAGATCATAAATAAACCGCACTGAGCAAATTCCCTTTTTCCTGTTGAAACCATTTATCTAAGTACAGTTTTGACATTTCTCTGTGCTCCTTTTTACAAGGTTGTACTCACAGTGGTAGGTGTATGTGAGTTGATCCATTCGTGGTACAGATTAAGTCTTCTGAAGGACACAGTGGCTTGTCTCAGAAGTGCATATGTTCTCCAGGAACAAGACTCAGGACCTTAACAAAAAAGCATTTTCAGAAGCATTTTCATGCTATCAAACTATCCTGTAGCCGCTCTCAGCCCACCTACCTTGTGCCAACGTGACACAAAGTTTACTCAGCCCCAGCATGGCCTGTGGAAGCTGCAGTAACTCCTTCTGGCCAGAGGAAGGATGTTGTAAACCAAGGAGCTTGCTGGGGCATGCCATCTTCTAAAGACAACACATCTGTAAAAATACAGGAACATGTACATCTGTACAGGCACTTTGTATACCTACATAGAGAAAGCAGTGAGCTAACAGGGGAACCGAAATTAAGCGAGTTGCGTTAGCACTTTCCCCTGTTTTGGCTGAGAAGCAGTCCTAGGACTCAGGAGACCTGACACTTTCAGTTCTGCTGCACGTTCGCAGCTCTGGCAAGTTAGACCTCTGCCCGCTTCTTGCTGTAGGATTTACCCTGGCTTACGTATGTGGGTGTGGATACCCAGACAAACCAAACTTGCCTGAAAGCACACATTTGATTCACGGTTCTATATGCAAGTCCACGCGAGGAGTTTTGGGAGGGTGGCTAGGACTTCAAAGCATCACTGGTATTAACTACCTAAGGAACTGTTTCACCGCGTGCTGCGGAAAGATGTGTTTGTCTTTCCTCAGCTCCTGCTCACAGACGTTCCTAGTCCATTATTAAACTACCAAAAATAAAATAATTCTGATTCAGCATTTTCTCCCTTATGTCCTCTCGAGCTGCTGCCCAGACATGGATCCTGCACCAGTGAATGGGCTGTTCCTGTTTTGGACTGTGATGTTATTTCAGAAGGATGCACACAGAAGGCTCTGGCCATGAAGGGCATTTCAGCAGTGGTTTTTTTAACCCTTACTTGACGGTGATAGTTCCTGGCAAAGAAATGGTGCTGCTGATGTAGCAGAAGGGAGACAGCTGTTGTTTGCCCCAGCTCTCGCCAGCCGAGGTCTCTGGTGCCACAAGGTTGTGAGATTGCATCAAGATCTAGATAGGGGTGATGAGCAGCAGCTACAAAGTTATTGCATAGGGAAAGCCGCCTTCATGGAGCCCTGTGAAGAGCTTGCTCTGACCCACAGGTGCTGGAATAAACCAGGGAGGGGGGCCAGTGCACGAATGGGTCATCACTACTAACCAGGGGATGGCTGCACCAGGCTTAGGTAACCATTTTCATGTTGATTAGACAACTTCTAATGCTGTGATAGTAAGATGTTTGTGCTGTGGTTGCTGATGCCAAACCACAGGCTCCGGTGGCTAATACACATGAAATAGTAGCTGGCTGAGGGAGAGTGCACTTTTCCAGCTACACTGCCTGCATGCGTGTGTCCTTGGTGCGATCTCCACAAGAAACGCAGGAATGATTGGCAGTCAGGGACACATATCTGCAGATGGTGGCTGATCACAGGGAAACATTTATGGACACAAGCATGGGATGCATAGTGCATGAAACAAGGATACTGAGGAAAGTGAGGGTTTCCCCTTTGGAGAAGGGGCTTAGTTTATTTCCAGTAATATATACTTACAAATAGAATGTTTCTGCCCATTATTACATTATTTGACCCACCTCACCATCTTCTGTCTTGGCACGCAAAGTTATATGCTGAGGTCAGATCACCTGATGGGAAAAGAAGGTTTAATTATATATGAAATACTTGCAGAATGGTTTCAGTTGCTGAAGGCAAAATGGCCCAGCCTTCAAACTTGTTTGGATGCCAGTGTGCTCCATGCCATTTGTGTTAACACAGCACTCTGCACCTTCACAGCTTCTGTGAGGGTGTCAGTTAAGGATGCTGGTCTTCTGTGATAGGCAGGGACGGCAGGAGAAATTGGGGTACCACACGGTCTCGTATCTCTGTGTGGCAAGTGGCATGCTTGTGCGCTTGTGTGCATCACAGTTTGTGTATGTGAGAGGAAGAGTTTCATGCTGTAGGTACTTCTTGACTGTTCTTCCTTTCCCATGCACTCCAAGGCTAAACACATTCAAAATAATTTGCATCTGTGTCCAAGATCACTAAGCATTTGCAGGAGAACGGGGAACCCTTATTCCCCGCAACAGATTCCTGCCCTGTCATCTTATCTAAGAAGAAAACTGTATTCTACTCCCTCTACTAAGAAAGCTGCTTTTTTTGTTAAGGGTGTGGGGGAGAGAATTTTCTTATTTAAATTGTTCATCACAACAGGGTCACTGCTTTTGTGGTATCTCTTTTATCTCATCTCTACCCATTAGCCTGTTCCGAATCCCTTGCAAGATAGTAGTTTCCAGGCACTCGGAGATACTTCAGATTTAGGCTTGAAAGAATTTAGGAAACAAGTAGCTCAGGTTTAGTGAGAAAGGGTAGGGCAATTGAAGAAAAGCCATGTCACCAACACTGGTTTAAATAGATTTTTAGGGTACTGACTTGTTGGAATTCCCTAACAGAAGAAGCTGCTTCCCAGAACTGTGACAAGAGACCTTATATCTTTGCTAAAAAGATGTTTAAATGTTATCTGCTGACCAGCATATTGTTGAATAGGGAGGAACTAAAGGAAGCTTAGTCTCTTAAATGATCTTACCAATTTCTCCATAATAAAAATAATTCTCAAACATCAAAATAAGGATGTGTGGAAGGCATTAGCAGATGTCAAACTAAGTTGGAGAAGTTTTTTAAAAACCAAAACTGCTTTTCCTTTTAGCTGTGTGCCCTTCTCCCATAATGTGGCATCATGCTACACATCTCCAAGGTGTTTACACACTTCCATTGCCACTGAGACTTAAAATACAGGTCACTGGGGACAATGCTGTGATGCTGAAATATAAGAGAATATATATTTCACAGTGGAAGCATGAACCCCTGTTTACTAGCCYTATAATCTTAGCTTTATCTAAGACTATTTTCCAGGGATCTGGACTATTTTCCAGACATCACTGCAAACACAGGTAGAGTAAATAAATATTTATGTATATTTATATACTCCCCTCCAACACAGAAACACACATGCTGCTCAGGACCATACCTTACAGTGGAACAGGCAGGTGGTCAGGCAGCCAGGGCGCAGGCTGGGCTTCTGCCTTGCTCTGCATATACTTGGTATGTTTGTGACACTGGAAAAACTCAGAGTCTTCCTACAACTTAATATGTGGGCAAATCTGCGCTCTCCATTTGAGGCAGCACGTGCACTTGCAAGGGGTTTATCAAATGACTGATTAGATGTGAACCTGTCCCTATTTCTCCAGTGCATGTTATTCTCCATGACAGGAACTACCTGGGAAAGACTTGTCAGGTAATGACAAAGCCAGTGATGACCACTTCTCTAGCACTGGCTTTGCATTTCTTTTCCACCCTGTTCCTTGAGCCACCACTGAGAAGCTCCCCAGAACATGACCTTAACATTCAGTCCCTTTGGGATATAAAGAAAAACCCCAAGTGTGCTCTGACCCCTGCCTCCCACATGTCCAACAACCCTGCTCCTTCCCTTCCCCTGTGCCACCTCTCTCTCCCCGCCCCTGAAATACTGCCAAGCACCCAGGAGAGCCTCTCCAGAAGTACCTCTGAACTGCCATCCCAGTCCCTCTTGTTCTTCCACCTTCGGGAGACAACACGTATCATGGCAGTGTTACAGCCACGGACAAGGTGACTTGCCAGCGTGTCGCTGCCTACCCACTGAATTCAACTAGTACTTACTTCTCCAGCAAAGGAACTGGTAAGGTCTCTCCTCTAGCGCAGCCACTGATTTTCATAAAACTTCTGTGCATTTAACACTTTTGAAAGAATTTTGCCTCTCTGTCAGATCTGCCTGGAAAGATTAATGGTCAGAAGTTGATGGGGGAGGGAAAGGGGGAAGGGGGCTGATTTGATAGACAGACAAATAGACAATGTGATTGCATCAGTCTCATTTCCTTAGGAAACTGGGCTAAAAATAAAAGGCTTTATTTGCCCCTGGGAATAAAGCAGAATGTCTCTCACATCTTTACAAAACATTTGTTTCTATGTATACTTATAAATAGTCAGGATGGGAGAGGAAGTTTGCACTGGATTTTGAGCAGAGAATTAAAAGGAAGAGCAGGAGGTGCGTGAATTTCAAAACCTGGGATCCTTTCAGACATACGACAGCACAGCAGTGAATGCAGGATCTTGTACACCAATGCCATGTTACCCATGTGTATACATTGTTGGCCTGCAAACCAACTGCCCGTTGGGCAATTTCTCACACCACCACAGAATGAATGCACTTCTGCACTGGTGATGGATGATGTGCTTTATACCAAATCCTTCATGCACTTTGAAGTCAGCAGACTCTCGTAGGTATAAGTGAGCAACACAGAAATTGCTGTATTTGATCGGATTTATGGTCTAGAGATTCCTGTCTGACAGTGACCAAGACTAGCTACTTCAGAGGAAATACTCCCCCAAAAGGTCTCATTCATCATTAATAGATTGTGTAAGGTGAAGAAGCACTTACACTAGATATTTTTGTTATCTTTGAAAATGTTGTATGTCTCCTTACAACCTTGGTCTCGGCAATAGTCTGTGGCAGTAAGTTTTTTTTATACATGCTGTATATAAAATGCTTTTTGTTTACAAGATTTGAATYTACTACCTTTCGGTTTCATTGAACTGGCAGTGTTGTGGACTTGGGCTTTTATAGTCATACTTAACAGGAGAAAGGTTCATACAGCAGGAGCCAAGGGGGACTTCCCTCATAGTGGGTTGGCAGAACAGAAGCGGTTGTATCATCCATCTCCTTTGCTTTTGCACTACCTTTTAGTTTTTGCTTCAATGGCCTATGCACGGAAGCCCCTTCTTCCTGAGACACACTAGAATTTCCATTACAGGGATACTTTGCAGTCCCAGCAATCACTGTACTGAGGACTATGTAAACATGTCACTAGAGGCAGTCCTTGTCCTGAAGAATTTAAGTTTAAAATATGGAAGACCAGCACAGTCTGGGAAAAAGGGATGCAATACACCATTGGAAGATAAGAAAAGGAACATACATCTTGCCTGCAGGTATAACTGGGGCTCTTACCAGGACTTAGCCTCAACTCAGCTTCAGACTTGATCTCGCTTCCCCAGGGGATTCAGCACGACTTTAGGGATGGGATTGATCTGTCCTAACTGAGAGGTCAAAAATGAGACATCTGAGCTGATCATTCTACAATCCCTCCACAGTCAGAGAATTAGGTACTTCCAGGAGACGGTTCATGTGTCCTATCTTAAATAAAATAACAGCCATTTCTTCTGTCTACAATTATATGCATCTGAGATTTCTTCTCAGACTGGTTTAAAACCCATGCTCCACTCTACTGCTTTCAGCAGAGATACTCATTACTACCACCATCTATTCAAGATAGACTATTTTTCCCATTTCCAAATTTGTCAACCAAATGAAGATGGTTGTCTTGATCATCTCTGTCACTAGTTAGAAGTCAGTGTCTCTGTAGGGGAAGAAATAGGACWTTACTTAAATTGTAATCACAAAACATGTGCCTATGCCTGTCCTAGGTACCTTATTTGTTAAATAGTTTTGAATTTCTTAGGTAACCTCTGAGAATTGTGTATCTTAATTTTAGCCTAACTTGCACACTGGGAACTACTACTAATTCAAAAAGCCTCTTAGACTTCAAAATCACTTACATATTCTCAGAAATACTCTCATGATCTTGAAAGCAAAGCACAGAGATTGGAAAAAATATGAACAAAAYGGTAATCAAAGCAGCTGATGTTTTTTTTTAAGCTCAAAAGCAAAAACCCTATCTAATTATACTCAACTGCAATAAAGTCTGAGTCATGACTTGTCAGATGATCCTCTTGGTTGATGTGGTTACAAACCAACAGCTGCACATTGGGAAAGCAAGCGAACTGAAGACCTTACAAAAGCATAAGTCTTCCTTGTTTCCCCGGTCCTTTGCTCTTCTCTCTCTGTATTACCTTATGTTCAATCAACCCATAGGGCAGAAACTGTATTTCCTAATATCTTGATAGTGTCATGCACACTTATGTTGCCATGCAGATAATTGATGTGTAAAGAATATGAGTGATGCTGTGAAAAGCCAGAAGGGTAAGGTTAATACTTGATGTAAACTCGACTTGTATTCATTTGTTATAAAYACTCCCTGAAAAAACATGTCACAGCACTGGAAAAAGAAGGTCTTTAACTTATAACACAAGGAAAATATATGGCTGGTGCAGCCTGGCAACGCTGCTGTTAGTTTTTTTGTCCAAGTAGTCACACACGCAGGCTAGTCAGGGCACTGTATGGCTGCTTCACATCTTGCTCACTGAATTCTCAGAAACCTCTCCTGAAAACAGTACTCTCCATAGGATGCAACTACTGAGTTATTCATCAAAAGGGAACTGTTATTTTACGTTGATGTGTATGTTTGCTGGTTTCATTTTTCTTTTTTGTGTTTCTTAGTCCACCCACTTAGCCTGAGTTAGGGTGTCCCATAACTCAGCTATCTCCTATCTAGAGGGCATACTTGGGCAGTTTACTTTGCTATGGAGCTAACACGTTGCATTCTCTAACAGCACTGACTGGATCTGGATCATTAATATCTTCATCGTGACCAGAGTGGATAAGCAAAGCTGTGTCTGGATACAGCGATTTTGTGATTTTCCCTTTTATTTCCTTGTACCAAGGATTATGGCTTGCTTGTTTTAAGACACTGAAAATTATGCACTTCTAATGCAGCTGTTTGCAACAACAGATTGCGGGCAAGGTGGGGAGACGTTCAGTAGATGGAGATTGTGGAGTTTTTTTAGTAGACAGATATTGTGTTGCATTTGCCTTGTCTTTGAATCACATTAAATATACACACTGTTAAAAGGCTATTGAAATGTTCAAATGTCAGTGTTTCAAATGAAAATCAATAGCATGCTATTAGGCTTATTATATTGCTGTTATGCATCATTAAAATGTATTTAAAAGCTTTCAGCATAAAACAGGAGATGGGATGAATAACAAGACACTTTGAGGATGTGCAGCATACTTGACGGCAAGTCAGGCACAAGAGAAACTTTGAGGGTAGCTGGAAAGCCAAGAGCTCACTGGGTGTTTGAAACATATGGGAACATGAGAAAATGAATGACACAGAACTCTGAGGATACAAATCAGTGGAGCTGCACCAAAGCTGGAGGAAAACAAAATCGTCAAATATTTTTAAAGATACTTTTATAAATGGGTCTTCGGAGTTTGAGGTTCTTTCTTTGCCTGGTCTATATATATCACTATACCACAATGCTCAGTAATGCCCCTAAAAATACTACTGACATTTTGCCTTCTTGCACAAAAGGATTGTATCAGGTCCTAAAAGCACATTTAAAAATCAGCTTTTCCAAGCATCTTTCTGGTCAAATGTCATGTGGAAAAGTGTCACATCATCAGATACTCTAACCTACTTCTTCCCTATCTGAAATAGTTTTTTAATGAGAAACTTTTGGTTTAATATTTAAATATGAGTGTGTATGTTTATACATGAATAAGTACGTACATATACAATTATATACATATATGAGAAAGAGAGCTTCCTTACTAAATTTCTGAAATTTTCTTTCTAAAGGGAAAGAATGGGAAGAAGTGACTCTCCCAATGGCCAGGAGTTTAAATGGGCGAGAGGGACAACAGATTTCCAGTCCCTACACACATGTATTTTTATGCTTTTATACCTGATTGTCACTGAGCACATGCTTGCCTTGTTTCCGGAGCAGGACTAGAACACAGACCACCATCCTGCATCTCACCAAGCACACTCTCACTAAAACCATCAGACCCTGCTTTTGCTCCCTTTCCCTTGCAGTGAATCTTCAATCCCTGTAAACGAAGCAAAGTAACTTTAGCCAGAGGAGATGAACACTCCCCTCTGCTCCTAATAGCCATAGCCTGGGCTGGAGTTTAAAATTCTACGTGCAGAGGAAGAAAGAGAACCTGAATCTCCCATTTCCTGGACAAGAGCTCTCTAATCAGCTCTGAATTATTGAATACTCTTTCAGAAGGTGGATTTCAAATTTGTAGCTTAAGCATAAAGTCCTTCCTCCTGCAATTTTATCTGCATAGGTAAAGATTCAACTGAAATTGATTTTGGATGAAAACAGAAACATAAAGCATAAATCAAGTCATTGAGCCAGGGAACGGAAATAGTGCCATTTGAGTCAGATGTGCAATTGCATAGCTCAAATTATAAATGCTGAGTGCTCAAATTAAAGTTCACAGTGAAGAGGTCCCGAGCAATGCATATACTGAATGTTTTCACACAAAACACATGCTCAGCTATTTTAGAATTACAGATGGATTTTTAAAAAATCCCTGTCTGATTAAACAGTAAGAAAAAAGGACAAATGAAAATATCACTTTGCTTCAAATCATTTTCTGAGGAAAAAATATTTCTGAGTTACCAGGGAAGGGTGTCCTAATCAGGAGAAGGGTCTACATAAAGACATATATGCAAATAGCCATACTGTATGCTGCTCTGCTTTCACGTGCCAATAT
Organism: Phoebastria nigripes; assembly: GCA_035582835.1. Taxonomy (NCBI): domain Eukaryota; kingdom Metazoa; phylum Chordata; class Aves; order Procellariiformes; family Diomedeidae; genus Phoebastria; species Phoebastria nigripes. The sequence goes on from JAYKAV010000112.1 coordinate 4,696,567, forward strand.
GACCCTGCTGGAGTTTCACCATTGATTTTAATTGGGGCCAAAGCGCCATCTCTTCTGGAAGTGTCTAACACTCAAGAAACCAAGTGAGTGGACTAACATTAATTTACATGTGTGAGCRTCTGCCATTTGAAAACTGGCTTAAAATGCAGAAGTATCACTAAAATTCACAGTAGTTAAAGAATTCAGCAGCAAACATGTTTATTTCTAAGCCACCCAGAGTTCAGCACTTATGAAGCCATTCATGCTATGATATTTTTGGTGTTTAAGTGCTCTTCAAGCTGTATCCAAGAATCCCTTGGCATCTTTGAGGTCTGACTAACAAGTGAAGATGCGTTCTCATACAGTTACTCAAGAAGGCTTGTAGGCATTATTAGCGTGCCAATATTGTTGATTACTCCAGGAATAACAAAATCTGTTTCTGCATTGGTGGTCCCATCTTGTGTTTTGAATTGAAGAGAGGAACTGGGAAGAAAAACATGCAATGGTCRCTAGAAAGATACGCATGAAGAGGTGCATACAAAATGCACCTACTCCTTCCTCTTTCTGATATGTTGCTATTTAAAATACACTGCAGATGGGATGGGTCACTTAAATTATTATGGAAAGGAATTTGTGTACAAGAGAGAAGTCTCATGAGAATAAACAGAACAATCTGGAAGTGCTTTAATTTCCCCTTTGACTTTAAGGTGTGATTTAATTCCTTCCCACTGTGTCCTTCCCAAATGAAATGTGGGATAAAAGATATGCTGGTGGGAGTTGTTTCCTAAGTATTCAGCCTCTTTGCTAGAAGAAACTCAAATACTTGCTGCAGAGCAAGTCAATTCAATACATCTTCTTTGCCACTTTTTCTTTCTCCTTCCAAATGCTGTCGTTTTCTATTGCTCCTTCATTAGTGKTTTTTTTCCTAGTGCCCACAATGCAGTTCGTGTTCCTTGGCTGCCATCTAAAATACAATAGCAAACAATAACATAATCAATTTTAATAAGGAAAGAAGGAAAAACAACTTCTACAGTTAAATTACATGGCCTTTCCCTTAGCTCAGGAAATCAAATCAAATCAAACTGAATGTGCTCCTTTGGTCATGGATCTAATTTTCCAGTAACAATTACAATTTATCAAAGGCTGGTGTTCATTTAAATACTAAAACAATTGCATACTAATGATCAAATAATTTGTAAAGGTTTATTTGTATTTGCAAAGGGTTACCTGCCAAGCTAGATTGTCTGTGTCACTTTCAGTTTGGAATCTGTGCATCTCTATTAGCATTTATGAGCCAACAGGACAGAGTTAGACAAGGAGACTGAGAGTCGGTAATTTAAGTATAGCCCCAATCCCTTTATCCCTCTTTAGGAACTCAAAGCATGATTTTTACTGAGGTTCTTACTCAAACCCAAACATAAAGAATGACGGGTATATTTTATGCTTTTATTGACCATTTAATAGCTATTCTATAAGCTATCTAAAAGAAATGGAATATGCTCAGCCTGGTCCCAGAGGAGCTGTTCTGCAAAGGCAGAAAACTGAACCCTTCCCTTTACACCGCGAGACTGTGCTGCAGTGATGTACCTCCTGCGGAATCCGACCCCCCCAGACCCACTGAGGTAGCTGGGGCCCCAACCTTCCTCCTTGAGGGTAATGTGATCCATTTCAGAAATCAAATCTGGCTGAGAACTCACGTATTTGAGTCTGCACTAGTATCACGTACTCTCGCTTCTTCATTACACAAGTTTTGAGCCCAAGAATATCCAACACACTCACACGCCCACAAAATATAGCACCCTGTGCAGTTACAGAAACCCTCTTTTGCAGCACATTTACTACACTTCCTGCCCCAGGAGTATTTTACCCCCATCTTTTTCTTAGACTAAGTTTTTGCTACCCTAAAATGGCAATCTGTTTTAAAATCATCGTGACTTCAGAATCCCCTTTGGCAACTAATGCTTGTGCCCATCCCACTTCCTATAAAGTACTCCATCTTCTAAACTGTTAGCTTTCCTGCTCTGACCAGAAACCTTTTAATTTGGATAGATTAATTTGAGAGGGCTGCATTAGCCACATATGAGTCACACAATTTTTTTGCTATATCTCAGTCATTGGGGAAACTTTTTATTGCTCTGAAGTCCATTTCTGCAATTCTACATCCATTATTCCAATAAGTACATTATCCAAAAGTGGCTTACATTTCTGAAATTTATAGGAAAAGAAGAGGCAGCTTTCTTTTTCTAACCATGTTTCTTCTTTTTGCTCTGCTGTCTTCAGCACAGTTTGTTATTAGGAGCAGGCTGTACAGAAAAGCCCACCTGGACAGAAGCACCACAGGTCTATTTGACTGGGGATTAGCACCCAGCAAACCATCCCTCAATTTAAGGCACAATTTTAGGCGTGATCATTTCTAACCATAAACTTCATCCCAAAAATGAACAAACACAACTTTTCCTAGCACACCAGAAACAGAAAATCTGCTGGTCAGTCTGAGGTCAACAGATGAGCACAACATACAAAAGCCTCAAGGAAGGAGGCTATAGGAGAAAAGCTAAATTGATTCTTTGCATCTCTACATGGGATCTTGGAGACGTTCCCAGACAAGAACCTTTACTGACGGGGTACAAGGGAAGAGAATCGTCTCACAGTGAAGTGTTAGTAAGAGATGTGAAATGAAATACATAAAATGAGTCACTATTCATCACCAGGATCAGATGGGATTCACCCAAGAGATTTTTATCAGCTAAAGGATGAAGATGCTAAACTATGAACTGCGATGTACAACCTGCTCATCAAAATGGTCTCAGTATCAAAGAAATAAGGATGGCAAGTCTGATACCAATCTTTAAAAAGGCCGTGGAGATAATCCAACAAACTATAAACCGCCAAGTCCAATTTCTGTAGTGACAAAATTGCATGAAACTAYAGCAATGCCCAGAACTTGTGTGCACAAAGGTGAGACTGAGGAATAACCCCTCTGTGTGTGTGTAAAGGGACAGATGATGCAGTCTTCCCGGGTACGTGCTAAGTTTCCTGGTGAGAAAAAATCATTCAGGACTGTAAAAGCAAAAACTGGCAGGAAGGTGCTGCAGGAGATTTTCATAATATTAAATGACTGAATTAAATGGCAGTGAAAGCAAACATTTGATAAATGCAAAGTAAAATACTGCAATGAGGGTGGGGTGGAAAGGGAAGGAATCCTTCCCTTTTGTAGTGGTGGGTGCTACCTATCTATTCCTGCTGAGGAAATCATCGAGGACAGTTCTTTTATAGTCAGGTTCACAGCTCAAAAGAGCAAACAACATGAAAAAGGAAAAGAGAAATAAACAGAACTCATACTATAAAGGTGTATAAATCTATGGGACACTCACAGCTTGAACACTGGATGCAAGTTTGGTCCCTCCTTCTCAAAAAGGATACAGCAGAAATAGAAATGAGAGGGCAACAAGGATGGCAGAGCAAGAATGCCACAGAAGGGGACATGACCTTAGAGAGGAACAACCGAGGTAAGACATGATAAGAGAGACACAGAATGATGAGCAATGAACAGAGTGGAGAAGGAAGTAGTGGTTTGCACAGCATGGTTCTTAAACTGCAGAACTCATTGCACGCCAAAAATATAAATGGGTTCATAGAGCACTTGAGCACTTAAGTTGAGCTCAAGGAAATAAATTTCACCGCGGCTGGGAATCACAACAATGAGCATTCAACCTTCGACTCAGGAAGTGCCTAAATGGCAGATGGCCAGAAGCCAAGTGTACACTAGACACTTCTGCTAGCAGTCATGGACAAGACGCTGAGCTAAACGAACATCACCCTATGTTTTTGTGTACAGTTATGGACGTTTATAGCCACAGCTACTCACACGAGTTTCTTTCGTTTAAACCAGTCACTCCTATCAGGAAAACTTAGTTTCACTTCAATAAGCTATCACTCTCTCACGTCTTTTGTATTGAACCGTATCTCCTAGTCTCTCTACCAGGTTTAAGAGACCCAGAAACAGCCACTTGTGCCTTTTCCACTCTGCTGACAACTGATGTGGTTTCACCTTCCCAATCTATTGCAATGATTCTTCAACACCACAGAACCAAACCTCTTTCTCTGACAGGAACAGAGAACTACAATTTCTCCGCAGGTCAGCAAGACAAAGGGGAAGACACAGTTGGCCTGTTCTGTATATCCTCAGCTCCTCTGTAAACTGAAATGTCTTCTCATAGACTGGGCGTTCAAGTCAGCTGACAAAGTTCATCTTTCTACCTATTTATACAGAAATCCGTATGAGTTATGAGGAACCTTCTTTTCCCACAGAGTCTTCCTCTCTAAACTACTGAGCTTTCACATCACTTCACTGAGGATATTCAACTTCTTCTCTCTATGCATCACAAGTAAGGGTGGAAAGCTCTTATTCATGTCCATGCTTTCCCCAAGTTCTCCAGCTAGCCCTACTGCACACCTACACAGATTACTTCCTCAGCAATTTGCAATCCTTTGATCTTCTTCCTAAATCTTACAGTTAAAGTCCTTGCTGCAGTTGTTAGTAAATTCTCAATTGGCCCAAACTTCTAAGGACTCCTTTGTTTCCTTGAATCCGCTGGCCATGGCAGGAAGCTCACTGGCATCCTCTTCCATCTGCTTTACTGTTCTAGCCGGGTATCTTGCAAGCAGAGCTCTCACTGTGATCTAGTCAGCTGGTGAGTAGCTGCTCTATCAACAAGGCTTTCAGCTCACACCTCACATGGCTGCGGACCCTGCTTTTTCCCCAAAGTCATCATTTTTTAACACCTGGGTATCTATGTGAAGCCTTTGCACCTCTCCGATCTTGGTTTCTTTCCCATCAATAATGTGAATTAAAGAACACATCTAYTACTTGGTCTACATTCAGAACACTAGCTTTCAATTTATATTATTTTAGAAACTGAATCCCATCTCTTACAGCAGCATGGCTAACTAGAAAGCCAAGGTCTTCTGTGCTGGGTGACTTGGGAGGAGTGCTGATACCAGAAGAATGAGACAGCAGAAGCAGTGTCTGCTCTCAGGACCTTCCAAGCCCTTCTTCTCTCAGCACGTATCACAGAAAGCTCTTCCTCCAGGCCATGCCCTCGGCACTTCTTCAGGCTGTGCCTGACGTGTCTGTGAGTTGCTGTCCCTCAGGAAGCACTTCCACCAGGTAAGATGGTGAAACATCGCACTTAACAGGGATGTTCTTCCATCCCCGACTTCCAGCCACACACGACTGCGGCTCGCTGTCCTTCGGCTCTGCCGAGAACCCCACCAGCGAAGCGGCCGGTTCTCCGCTGAACTGGATCGTGCCAGAAGCACGAACGCTGCCCTCCAGGACGCCCTTCACCCCACTCGCCTCCCCTTCACCGCCCGAGGCAAGGCAGGGTTGCCAGGCCGCGGGCTGAGGTTGCCAGGCCGCGGGCTGAAGCACAGCTTTGGCGTCCCTCTCCTGTCACTCTCAGGGGCCGATCCCCCCCCCGCTGCCAGCGCCCCCGCCGTACCGGGGGCCGAGAGCCGGGGAGGCGGGCCCGCCCCAGCCGCGCGCCGCCGGGCTCCCCCTGCCGGCCCCAACGGCCGCCGCGCCCCCGCCCGGCCCCAC
>JAYKAV010000112.1:4702504-4843201 GCA_035582835.1 Phoebastria nigripes
GCGGGCGGCGGCGGGGGGCCGGCGGGCGGCAGGATGAGCCTGTCGCCGAAGGAGCTGTCGAGCCTGCTGAGCATCGTGTCGGAGGAGGCGGGCGGCAGCACCTTCGAGGGCCTCTCCAGCGCCTTCCACCACTACTTCGGCAAGGCCGAGCACTTCCGCCTGGGCTCCGTCCTCGTCCTCCTGCTGCAGCAGCCCGACCTGCTGCCCAGCCCCGCGCAGCGCCTCACCGCCCTCTACCTCCTCTGGGAGATGTACCGCACCGAGCCCCTCGCCGCCAACCCCTTCGCCGCCGTCTTCGCCCACCTCCTCAACCCCGCGCCCGAGCGCGGCGGCGACGAGGCGGAGCGCACGCCGCTCTCAGGTGCGTCCCGCCGCCGGGGTGGGAGGGGAGGGGACGGGACAGGGGCGGAGGAGCCCTCCCCGCGGCTCCCGGCGGGGGAGGGCCTGGCGGCGGCACCGCTCGGCGGCGCGGCTGCCTTACCGCTGCCCGGTCTCGGCTTCCCGCCGGTGGCTTTGCGCTTTCCGGGTTCGGGAAGAGCAGTGGGGATTTTTCATGGCAAGCGTCTCTAGGCTTGGTGTCAGATAGGCCGCTTGGGTGGACCGTAACACGGAATTTTTGGGAGAAAGCCGTTACAAGAACCTGGAGGTAACAGCAGGCTTTTGACAGTTTTAAAGCTGTGAAACAAACCTCTTAAAGAAGTACGTGAGGGTGAAACACTTTTTTTTCCCATTTCAGTAAATGCAAGCATGACAGCGATGGGTAAATCAGTTTCTAAAAGAATTGCTTTTATAACTTGCTGTATGAATTGCAATGTCTGGTCACATTTAATGGCTCACTAGTTGTCTAAATTAGAAAACATGTAAAGAAACTGTTATGACAGACTTTGCATCAGATGTTGCATGTTGAGRTGCACGATACCGATCAGTATAACATTGTATTTTAGATCACCTTAGCAGCTGAGTAGACAACAGTCTTGTATGTATTCCTGAAGACTCTTCGGTTGCACTGATCTTGCCATAAATAACATGTTAGTTTGCATTTTATTTTTGCTTGTTCTCCGTGAAGAGTATGGAAAGTATTAATGCTACTGCCGTAAAAATCAGGGTTTGTTTTTCATTGTGTTTCCACAGGCTTCTTACCTCCCATAACTCCTCCAGAAAAGTTCTTTCTTTCTCAACTGATGTTGGCCCCCCCTAGAGAACTGTTCAAGAAGACTCCTCGGCAGATTGCTTCAATGGATGTGGGGAACATGGCCCAGTCAGTGGATATAAGTGGGCTTCAGCTGGCATTAGCGGGTAAGGAAGATTTGTGTCTGTGGTTCAATTGAGAATGGAAGTGCTAATTGTTATGTGGCTATGAGTTACCTGAGAAACACTCTTGTCTATCCTAAATATGGAAAAGGTTGAACTGTGCTTTAGGGTCTTCAAGCCCACGTTCAAGCACACAGAGAAACTTCAAGCAGAGCTGACGCCTTAAGTGTTTTATCCTACTTAACAAGCAGCTTTTTAAGCATATATGTCACTGCCTTAAACATGAGAACATTTTGCAAGTATAGGAACATTTTCCTCTAAAGCTTTGTGGGGGATTTTTTGGGTGGTTTTTTTTTTTGTGTGTATTTTTATCCCTTTTCACTCTTTGCAGTATTTCTGGTATGAGAGAACATAGCATAACTGTCACACTGTCACGTACTGGTACTTCAGCTGCACCTGGCAAATTGGCTATTACAATTATATCTTCAGTTTTACAAAATAAAGTCAGATCTTACAGCGTTAGCTCAAGAGTGGGAAGGTGGTCTACTTCTACTGGATTGAAAAGAAAGGCAATGTGATGCTTATCCTTTGACAGGAGAAAAGGAGCAAGAACATGATTGTTCTGATCACGTTGACTGATGAGTCACAGCTGGAGCTAATCTGAAATAGAAAATATTGTTGGGAACAAGGAGCCAGTTTGGACAGCAAAAAATAGTGTTTTTTTCCTAGGTACATGCAAATGGACCTGCTTGCTTGAGAACTGACCATCCCACTTCTATATCTGTACCATGTGGTTTACTGCTCTGAGGTCAGGCACTAACTAGGCTTTCTCTGTCCTGCAGTTGTATCTTGGTATCGTCATTTTTTCTGTAGAATCTGACATTGACTTACTATGCTGTGGTATACTGTCCCTTGTTCACAGTGTACAAATGTCCTCTGGCGTCCTCCTCAGCTACTATTTCCAGACTGCGGGATCTTTTGAAAATGCAAATTGAACTACCCTAACATACCGCCACGGGGGAGATAAACCCTTCTGGTTCTTGTTCTGTTCATCCTGTCTGTGTTTTCTAGAACACTTTAGTGAATTCACATTTTGTGCAACTTCAGGTAACTTGTGATTTTTAGCATAAGGCGTATGTGATGCCTTAAAGAAGCCTGGAGTTTTTTCATTTGTTTTTATCTGTTTTCCCCTCAGTACTGTGTTTGCCTCCTGAACAGTTTGTTCTCATTAAAAATGAAACACGTAGAGAACCTCAGAACTGTAGTTGTATGGATGGGTACTCTAGGCCATGCATTTTAATTTGTCCTTTTTTAAAATAGGAGACACTGATGGCTTAAAGTACAGTACAAATTCATTAATGGGGTTTTGCAAAATTAAGCCCTTTAAGATGTGCTTGTGTCATTATTTACATAATACAGTAAACATGCATAATTAATTGCTTACGAGCAGTTGTAGGAGTTATGTAACAAAACAAGCTGCAGCTGAAAAAGCTTCATGCTGTCTTTCTCGGGCTTCTTGCTGTAGCTCCCTAGAATAAATGTCTGTTTTCTATTCACTTTCTTAACAGATAAATCTTTTGCTCGTTTTAATATTGTGATGCTTCTTGACTGTCTACTTGTGTTTTGGAAGGTCTGTGAGTTTTTCAGAAGTCTTCAGTATATTTCTCCTAATGATTCAATATGCAGGATGAAGCTGTGCTGCTGACAGTGCATAAATACTTGTATTGTGGTGCTTAGATACAATGTTTGAGGTGTTGCCTTTACACCCTTTCCCCCCATGCTTCACAGAACATAACAGCTGTAAGACTTGGTGGCCCTTCAAAATTGTGGTCCCTGAGACGAATTCAGGGCTATTTAGAGCAGGATGATTTTTACTTGCTTTAGAATATACCTGCAAAATCAACTTAAATAATTTAGAAGCATTAAGTTTTTTTCCAATCAGTGTATCTATCCTAATCCTTTTTTTTGTAAAGGGAGGAAAAAATACTTGGCTTGTCTTCTGAACTTGAGCTCATTGTGACAATTCACTTGGAGCTGTATGGTGGGTTTTCTAGTTTTGATTTTTCTTTTTTTGTTTTTAGGGTTTCCTCCCCCCCAAAAAAGTAGAATGTTGGAATAGAGCATCTTGGGAATGAGTATTAAAACTTGCTTTGTTCGCTTCTCCCTTTGGTCTACAGAATGTTCATTCAAGCATTGGCCTCTCCCTATAATTTGGTTTGGTTGATCTGGTGTGTTACCATATCAAAAATGTCACTTTCTCCTAGTTGCAGGGATGGGTCTTCTGCCAAAGTGCTGGTAACTGTTTGTCTGCTAACCCTTATTTGATCTAAGAGTAATTGACCTGTATTAAAGTTAAGTTCGTAATACATTGTAGAGCTTTCCTTTAAGAATCAAAGAGAGTTTCTTTTTACCTGTAAAAAGAAAAAAACATAGCTCCATAAGGGAACCTAAGTGATTGTTTCCAGATTGTTTTTTTTTAAATTTAAATGACTAAGTTCAGGATGCTATATTCTTTCCTGTTAAATCACCGTGTTCTAATTCTTGCTTCTGCTTACCTGAAACTGTTGATCCAGCCCTAATTCTTGAAGCAGTGAGGATGAGCTTTTGAGCTTCAATGCATATAGCTAAGGGCTCATGGAGGCTTCTAAAATCAATGAGTTGAAGGACTGTATCTTAAACTTTTATATTTCTAATTAACCATCATTAATCATTTGAGATTATGAGGATACAAACAAATCAGTGACTTACTTTTACCGACTGATGGATTTAAGTTCTAGACTATAAATGAAAAGACTGAAAAAAGACGCCCGATATCTTCCCCCTGCTGCGCGCCCCCCCCGCCCCAAACTTCATTTGTTAATCAACCCTTCTGTTCAGTGGGTAAATGAAAGTACTCACAAGCTGGAGTGTGAAACAGTTTATAAAGTAGAAGACATGTTTTATAAACCAGCTCATTTGGACTTCGACTTTAAAATTGTTTTTTTGAAAATAACTGAAAAGTATGCTAGTTGTTGCCTTTAACAGAAAAACATACCCTGCTGTGCTGCTTCAGTGAGCATATATGCAGATGTTTGATCATGCAAATGATCTGAAATAATTGGATAAAGTAGGACAGAGAGCCAAAAAGGAAATTAGCAATGGGTGGTCCTTTGTTTTGGTGATCCTTTTGTCACTCACAGTTTCAGTGTCTCTCGTGGATTTGGTTGGAGTCATATGAAATAGTTCATATGGATGGGAAGCCGGGAAGGGTCAATGTAGTTGCACAAAAAGGAGCAAGCACACTTTGCTTAGAAGTGATAGGGACAGTACACTAAATCTGACAGCACTACACCTAATTAGTCAGAAAAAGAAGTGGTGTTTAGTTTCACGTGGAATTTTTTCAAGGGATTCCTTGTGTGGTACCAACAATTTTGGACTTCAGATTATTTAAGGCTTAATCTGCTGCTTAATGCCTGCTATGGAGGTGGGGAGGAGTGTAAGGTGGTGTTCTGTAGTGTTTTTTTTCCTGCTGGGTTTTTGTCTGCTGGGGTTTGTTTTGGGTGTTTTTGCCAAAGTAATGGAAAACATGATTTCTCAAAATAATACAGAGAATATAGAAGATTAGCCATTAAGCCTTCAGATACAGAAGAGTGATAGATTGTGACAGAAGAACACCTAAAAATCTGACAATGCGAGTATGGAACCCCATAGTCTTCAAGTCTTCAGCTGTATATACTAAATTTAATATTATTTTTGTGTAACTTATGTTCTGTCTTTAAAGGGTCACTTTCAGCTCCTCTAAGGTTTGCTTTAATGACAATGTATGTAGAATCACATAACAATTAAACTCCATCTTTTTCCACACAAGCACTTTCCGTAGCTTGACAGCGAATGCAAAAGTAGCTTACGCAATGCCACTGAAATGTGTTGGATAAATTTGAATAGCTGACTTCAGGTCTAGTATGACCATTATCGTTGTGGAGCCTGTAGAATATCTGTGTAGATTTTTCACTTCCTTGCTCTGAGAAGAAGTGGTTGCAAGACTAGATACAGCACGTGAACTCCTTCAGCAGTACCACGTRAAACCTATTAATGTGCTTTTAGATGCAGATTACATCAGTTACTTACCTTTTCTAAAGCCAAGATTACGTTTCAGATTCATTTCTATTTCTTCTTTATCCTTGCTGCATACCTCTGTCCTTTGCCTGTCAGCTGGCACTCTGAGTACTAGCTGCCTGACACAGTACTAAATTTCATGTTGACGTTACCTGTTTGTTTGGGGGTTTTTTTGTTGTTTGTTGTGTTTTTGTTTTTTTTTTTTTTTTTTTTTAATTTTTTTCTTCTCTAAAGCTGCTTGTTTCTCACTACTTTTAGTATTCCAGGCATCTCTGTTTCAATTTTATGCTTTAATATTATGGACTGGCCTTCTTTCAGAACGTCAGTCCGAGTTGCCAACGCAGAGCAAGGCCAGCTTCCCCAGCATTCTCAGCGATCCTGACCCAGATTCTTCCAACTCTGGTTTTGACAGCTCCGTTGCCTCCCAGATCACAGAAGCCTTAGTGAGTGGACCAAAACCCCCTATAGAAAGTATGTGCATTTTCACATCTTTGTTTCTGTAACTCATGACATGCTATGTTGTTATACTTCTCCAGATGAAATGTAATGTAATTCAGAAGTATTTTCAATGTATGAAATGGGAATGAAGATGAATGAAACAGTGCAAAATTGTGTCAGGCTGTCTCCAAATCAGACTCCATAGTGTTCACATTTCCAGACTTTTAAAAATCTGGAGCCTGTCTTCAAGCTGTTACCCGTGTCATCTGTTGGCTGAACACTGGGTCTGATGCCCCTCAGATCTTAGTCCCCTACACTAAGATCTGCATTGACTGTTAACACCTTCCAAGGAAGCAGTTACTGTGGAAGGAAAAAAGACCATAGAATCAGTAACTTAGTGATCTGAATCAATAGGAAAAACAGGCTGATGTAACAGCATCACTAAAAATCAGAAATAAATGTTTTTCTGGGAGGCAAATAAGATCATAATGCTGTTTGCAGTATTATAATAGCTTAAAGAAATGGGGGCTTCAGGGGGCTTCTTTTTGTACTGATGTAAAGCTGAATACCTGAAGCTTAAAAAATGTTTCACATTGTTGCCATTTTAGGTCACTTCCGACCAGAGTTTATTCGACCACCACCTCCACTCCATATATGTGAGGATGAATTGGCATGGTTAAATCCAATAGAGCCAGATCACACAATTCAGTGGGATAAGTCAATGTGTGTTAAGAACAGCACTGGAGTTGAGATAAAAAGAATCATGGCAAAAGCTTTTAAAAGTCCCTTGACTTCCCCACAGCAAACACAGGTAAGTATCATGCACTTTTCTGTCTAAAATGATTTTTTTAACAAGCTGTCTATTAACTCATGTATTTTAGAAAACTTGGATGACTTTAATTGATCTGTGTTTGGATTCAGGAAACTCTTAAGGACTTTAAATTGTAAAAACCCAAGAGTTTTGACTTGGGATTTTATGAATAAGGAAGAAATCTTTAAATTTCATAGCATTGACTGGACATAGTTACAGTTGATCAATAAGTGGCACCAATATTTGTCTGCATGAAAAAAATCTTCTTGTAACAAAGTTGTTCGTGCTTCTGTGGAAGCTTTTGATAAGTAATTATTTCGGAAATGCCAACACCGAATTTTCCCCCTCCCCCCAATTTGATAGTATTACCCCTGATTTCAGTGTGCTTTTTTGAGAATCATTATGCCAGCACTGTAAAATAACCTCTATTTGCTTAACTTTTTCTGACAACAATGAACTCAAAATTGAGGTTTCTTTCTGCTGGACAGGAAACTAAAGAATGCTGAAACTTTTCATGTGTTTTTTTCCTCCCTTCGTTGCCACCCGCTGATGAAAGTCTCCTAAATGCCTTATTAAAGGTTTTGTGGGCACAGTTGCCTTTACATAAAAATTTTAAAGTATGAAAGCCAGCGTCCTTCAAAAGAGATGCCTAAATCTAAAGGGTTATCATTCTCCTGTAGCTTAGATGTATTATAGCAGTTTCCTCAAGCAGTAATGTGAATAGTTAAGAAAAAAAACCCTGAGTCTTTTTTTTTTTTTTTTTTTTTCTTCTTTCTTCTTTACAGCTCCTTGGAGAACTGGAAAAGGACCCCAAGCTTGTTTACCATATTGGTCTCACTCCTGCCAAATTGCCAGACCTGGTTGAAAACAATCCTTTAGTAGCTATAGAAATGTTGCTGAAACTGATGCAGTCTAGTCAGATAACAGAGTATTTTTCTGTCTTGGTCAACATGGACATGTCCTTACATTCAATGGAAGTTGTAAATCGGTGAGTACTATCTTAAATCTAAGGTTTCCTTAAGTATGTAAAATAAATAACTGAACAGTTATTAAATGATTGTGAGGCTGACCACAGGGCTGTACTTGGATGCATTCCAAAGACTACCAAAAGTAACAGGAATTGAAGAAATGACTAGTCAGATTACAGTGAAGGAAAAGCATATCAAAGTATCATTCCCTTTTCAATTTCTCTATGCTGTTTGTGTTGCTTTGGGTTTTTTTAATACTCTTAATAATAAGACTTAGTGTGCTCTGATAAATCCTGCAGAGGAAGAGAGTGCTGTGGATTTGTTGCTTTCTACAACTACTGACTGTCTAGGTCTGTTTCTTTCATAAAGGCTTTACTTGCTTTTTGTGTAGTTCCTTATTGGTGGTGCCTGTAGTTAAAGAAAAAACCTCCTATTTTAGTCCAGACTAAGTTTGTACAGTTAGCTGTGGGTTAGCAATAAAGAATTGAACCTCTCAAACATCTTCAGTGCTAAGTTCAGAGAATGCTGCCAATTTTTAAGTTCCTTTTTACAGCAGTGCTATTTTAAAATATTACTGTAATGTTAACAGCTTCCTATTAGCAGTAGCAAAACTGCAACTTAACAGGAAAAAAAACACAATTTCCCAGCAGAAAGATGTGATGGTGGAGGCATATATATTACATTTTATATTAATTGTTTATAATTTTCTATAATAATTATTTTAATTAAAATTAATATAATTTTATATTAATTATTTATACCATATTAGGTATGGTATAAAGCACACTTCTTGCACAGGTGCTATGCTAGTTAATCTTTCAGTCCCTGCTGCAAGAATGGAGAGGCTTATTCAAAGAAAACACTGTGTTACTCTTTAATATTAGCAAAGTGTTTCTACTTTGAAAAGAATGGGGAAATACATACTGTGTTGTGGGTAACTTCAACTGGAGTTGATAATTACTAGGAAATAATTTTATCAAACTGTTTGATATGTTCAGCTCAAAACAGTATTTAAAATGGTTATCACTTAAGGGAGTCTGTCACTGCAATCTATAGTATGCCTAAAGTTTTATTCAGACATCAGGTTCCTGGTTAATATATAAATTTCACTAGCAAGTACATGTCCTATGTCCCAGGAAGCTGCAAGTTTAGTTACTGACTTGCAAAATGACCAGTTACTGGGTGTGTATGGTTTTGTCACTGTAGTGACTGTCACTCCCTCTAATGGGTCATAATCCAGTCATTCCTGATGAAGAATTCACATTCCTTTCTCATATCTTAAAAATTAGCCTCATCTCTAGCTTCTGTCTTCTCTTTCAACTGAGGTGGCAGTTGTGTTTTATTAGGACATCTGGAAATGCTAATTTTGGTCCTTCTTGAGGTATGCTTGTGTGGAAGATAGAAGACTACAGTGGGACAAAGGGCAGTTATTGTGAGAATCCTCCACAAAAAGTTAACGCCATACAGCTAATCAGCTTAAACGCAACTTGCATTCTTGATGTGACTTAAGTGAACAAAAGGTGGCGTTGTTAAATAGCCATCCTGCTTTACGTTCATGCCCTGTCTTCATTGGAAATAACTTCTGCATATAGGTACAACCTGTTTTCTTAACAGAATGCTAGCCCCTTCAATGGGAAAACTTCTCAGCTAATCCCCACAAACTACAAAAGTACATCTCTCCCACTTACTTTCTTCCATTTCTTGGCAATTACTGAATGTGAACTACCAAATCAGCCTTGTTCAGCAGTCTCTTTGCAGCAGAGTTGAATTGCACCTTAAATATCATTTGAGGAAAGAAACATTTCTGAAATAAATCCCTCCGTACTGGTGCAGACTGACAGCAGTTACTGCCCTGAAGTTGGGCTAATGATCACAACGTGGAGAAATAGTGGTAAGAAAAGAGCTTTTACTCCTGTCCAGGATAGCTACACCACCAGTCAGGCATGCTGGTTCTCCCACAGTGTAACTACCATAGGAACAACTTTTCTCAAACTGTAAAATGTCTGTCAGTGCGAACAGGGAGACACTGATTTTTTTAAGTGAAATAAGACAAAAACTTGAAACTGAAATGTCTCAAACATACACTGTTTTCCCTGTTGCCCCCCCCCGCTTTCACTATTTGAGATAGGACTGCGATTAGAGTTACTTTGGTCAAATTCTATTGTAACTTTATGGCAGTTCTACATTTAGTGTATGTTGTTATCTTGAGAGAGCTGTATTGCTTTTGCAATTAAGAAACAGTGGCAGCTCAAGTAACTTTAGTCATCAGTATTGTTAAACCACAAATAGGTGTGCTTTGCTCTTAACCCTTAAAAATACACTAATACCATTGTTTGATGCAATAGTTCTCCAATTCTTCTGTAGTAAGAAGCTTCTGAGATTATTGTGCATCATTAATCTCTAGTTAACATTCTCATCTAGTCAGGGTCTCTTTTATTTGAGCTGTAGATACTCATATTGTTTCAGTTCCTAGGACTAAAATTTGGATCTGAAAGAACTAAGGAAGCTGATCTTTTGCCATAACAAAGGAGTTATTCTGGTTGTATACTTAAGGAAGGAGTTCAGCATCTAGATTCAGTTCCTGAAATTCAAATATGAATAAGCAAAATTGTATTGCAGTGCTTATTGCAGAAGAATCTTGGTACTCGGACAGCTTGGGGGCTTCGTCGTAAATTGGAAACTAGTACCATTGACTCATTTGTGTAATATATAGCAAATGTTTGTAGATGTGTCAAATATACTAGAAACGAATCTAACTCAGCTTCTGTACTGTGTCAGAGTTAAAAAAAGCTTTGGACTCTTAAGAAAGAAATTTAAATGATTAGAAATATGTCTGTGGAAGCTGTCAGAAATCATTTCTGTGTACAGAAATGTCTGTATGACATGACTGGGAATAAACTAATATCACAGGCCTAATTCATCCATTTTGCAATGGAATCACTAGATTTATGGCTTCATAAACCACTGGATATTTTTAATCTGAACAGGCTTACTACTGCAGTTGATCTCCCGCCTGAATTTATTCATCTTTATATCTCCAATTGTATCTCCACTTGTGAACAGATTAAAGACAAATATATGCAGGTGAGTACTTTAGTAAATTGGTTAGGAAAAAGGGTCCCGTATATTGCTCTGTGTAATATGTGCCAAGATTTTATAAGGCTGATAGCATTAAGTTATTCTGTCTTACTACTTTATTTCAAAGGCACATCTTTTTTTCCTAACACACTATGCAGTTCTTCATAGTGTTTAACAGATGTTTCTTTACCTTTTTACAAGACTTCACAGGTAATTACTGTTCCCTGTTTTGCTGTAGACTTAATACACTTCTCCCTGGCAAAACTGCAGTTTTATGTGACTCAGGTCCTTACATGCAAAAGATTTATCTGTCACTCAGTGTGCCTTTTCTTCACCCCCAGTATTAAGTTGTTTGCTTTCTGCTTAGTTTTAAGCTTCAAGTTTCTTCTCTGTACAAGTGTGCCCACCACTTCCAGACCTTTGAGGTGATGTTACAAAACTCATGTGGAAGTCTTGCCCTTCAATCATGGCTATTACTGACCTACAACAGCTTGCAGATCTCCTTAAAGACCTAAAGACCTTCTGTTTTCTGTCTTCCTAACACCATGCTCTCCGCTTCCCAAGCCTGTCATACTTTCTCAGTACCAGCATGCAAGTTGTAGCCACTTCAAGGATCTTTACCCCCTGGGGAGGATTTCCACACCTTTGGCACACAAGGTTGCCTACATGCTGTGTGAGGTGGTACTTCTATCCTAGACCGATCTGTTGGTTTCACCAAGTGCCCAGTAGAACTTGTTTTCTTGGATACGTCATTGGTGAAAAACAGTTCCATGTTCAGTTTACCCAAGGCTTTTGTGAATCTTGACCAAGTCCTGCCTTAGCTTTTTCCTCTCAATACTGAAGGACTGCATCCTCTTTAGTCTCTTGCAACAAGGCAGCTGTTCCTTTCCCTTAAGCTTTTTTGGTGTCCTTCTGTAGTGCCTTCTCTAGCTCTACTATATCCTTAAGTTGCAGAGATGGACGAAAATTGCGTGCAGTACACAGGATATGGGTGCAATGTGGTTTTAGATAGCAGCACAAACCCCTCTGTCTTGTTCTCAGTACCCTTCCAGATGCTGGCTAACCACTTGTTATCTTTTGGTGGCTGCTGATGCTTCTCTGCTTAGGGACTCTGCTTGAGCTGTGACCTGCTGAATAGCTGTGCCTGTTAATTTGGTAGCAGAATAGGAAAACAGCAGCAGATCTGGGCTGCAGCTGAGAATATGCCCACAGAGTGGGACACTGTGCTCAGAGGGGCTGCTGAGAGCATATAGCAGCGGTGCTTCAGGCAGACGGGACAAAAAAGAACAGAGGGTCAAGGAACACATACTGATCACCAAGTAGCATGTGAAGCTTGTGAGATCTAACATTTGTTAATACTGTGTATGAGGCCTCACAGTAACTGAGACACAAGATGTTTTGTTTGAAAAGCACAGTACAAAACCACTCCTATTGGAAGTGAAAGAGGCATGATCCTCAGAGATTGGCAGTCAGCCAGCATCTTGCATTTGTACTTTTGTTCAGAGTTTCATGTTCCTCAATTATTACTCTTGTAACTTGTGTTGCAGAGAAAACGTGATGCCTTTTAATTGCAGTGAAGGAAATAACTTGTTCAGTTTCTGAATTCTCTTCATATAGGTAGCAAATTTTGCAGTAGTAAGCTTAGTTCCTGTAAAAATAGTTGGGAGCTTATTTTCAGTGTCAAATAATCTAAAATACTTTGGACGCTATCTATCAAGTCCCCTCAGTTCTGTCTGATAAACATTGTTCATGTACATAGTTGCTTTTAGAGAAAGGTTTGGGTTCAACTCTTTCTCACAATGTGAACTATGAGACCACTTTAATGATAAAGTAAGATCTGCTTTTGTCCTTGAGGAAAACTGTACTCCATATAAAGCAGACGGTTAGCGACTGGATCTGTGTATGACAAATTGTAGGTGCCAGTTCCTAGGTCTCCACTTCCCAACTCCCAGTGTGCTCTACTAGGTGTTACCTAAGCAGCCCTTAGGAAGGAGAAACGCTTCTGAGATTCCATCTTTTCTCTGGAGCAGGGGGCAAATCACAGCCATGAGCTCTGAAGCGTCTTCTTGGATTAGCTGTCCCTGGTATTGTCTTTCCTCCTAACACAGAGCAAGAAGGTCATGTGCTAATTCAGTAATGGAGCACTTCCCACAAAGCAAGTTTGGGATCAGTTCTGCTGCTGTCACTTCCTAGCTGGAGTGCCTTAATCATGTGGTGACTGGGGAATTTCAAGATGTGAAGCTTGTTCATTTTTCTTTATGCTGTTATTGTAGAAAATCAGACTATGCAAGAGAGGTGACCCTAGTGATGACATCATCTTGGGCTATGATCCCTTCTCTGACTTTATTCAGAGGTTACATAATAAAGAAATTAAGTACAGTGCATATGTAGATCTGGTGCTTCATTTGTGCATGGGATTAATCTTGAGAAAACTCCTGTATCCAGAAGTAAAGTACTACAAAGCAGAGGAGTCCATTTTTTAAATATAGTAGCAGTATGGGAGGTAGAAAAGTAAGGGCAGCATGTACAAAGCTTGGGAACAAGATTACTGCTGAAGCTAAATTGCCCCTGAAATGCCTCAGTTGTACTGCTGAGGGCCAACAGTCCTTTAACTGACTTGGTTGCAAACATTTATTTGGATTATGAAACCGTATCTCTTCTGTTTCAGAACCGCCTGGTACGTCTTGTTTGTGTCTTTCTTCAGTCTTTAATCAGAAACAAAATTATTAATGTACAGGACTTGTTTATAGAAGTGCAAGCATTCTGTATTGAGTTCAGTCGGATACGAGAAGCAGCTGGCCTTTTCAGATTGCTGAAGACACTAGACACTGGGGAAAATCCATCAGAGACAAAAACATCAAAATAAAACCACTGTGCCACTGGCAAAAAAAACCAAACAACTGCCAGTGTTCTATACCAATTAGTTGTATATTTTAAACTTAAATCACTGGATTAATGATGTAATACACTATAAATAGCATTTAAACAATAAATAATGCTTTTTCTGATACACATACTTGTGTTTGTGAAATGTGTTAGGCCTTATACTTATGCTATGTTTGACTATGGGTTAAGCTCTGTAGGTCATATGCATATCCTGAACTACAAGCTCTAATTTCAGAGGGGATATAAATGATACTTGCCCTTTCACAGCAAATTTAAGTATTAATCTGGTGCTCACTGTCTTTGTGTCCAAAAGTCAACTTGTATCAAATCAACTTGTATCAAAGTAAGTAACTTCAGTTCCTGTTTTCCCTTTCTTTACTGCGCAAGACCTTCTAGAAGCTGGATACAACTTCTAATGATATATGTGGTTTTCAGTGGGTAAGGGAAAGTCTGTCTTGATGTCTAGAAAAAGCTAAAGGCTTATCTTTACATGGCAGAAGTGAAGTGTTGGGTGCTGTAGGCTCAGAGCAGTACTCTCTTTTCAAGATCACTGAATTTTTCCAGAATACTGGCTCTTACCATCAGTAGTTGAAGTACCACACCTATTTCATGTTTCTAAGAATGTTTCACTGGGGAAAGATGGTCCCATTTCTTCCATAAAAATCCAAGTCACAAGCTGCTTCTCACTTCAAAACTTGCATAGGCAGTTGCTCTGTGGCTACCAAAATTAGAACAGCCTCTTCCTTCTAAAGCATATAGTCAAGAGTACCATTCAGGTGTAAGGGAAACTGGGGAAGGAGTCTGCTAAAGTATTATTTTAAGCTGATAGTAGAATAGGTGCTGTTACTTAAGCCCTGAGACTGAAAAGGAAAGGAACTTGAAAAGCTAGCTAGTTCTAATTTAACACTGCTTGATAAATGAAAGCTGTTTTAAATCTGCATCTGCTGCTCAAATTTTTATGAAGTGCAAGATCAATAACGCAAAGTCAAGACTGTCTTTTAGCTTTCTCTTTCCAAGTAATTTAAGTTGCTTGGATTGAAAATACCATTGATCTCTCACCTCATGCAGCATAATCTTTTAGTAGGAAGTCCAGTGAGAAGTGTTCTCCAGTCCTCCAGGGGTTAGACTTGTATAGCTTGATGTAGATGTATTAGGCCAACTAAGGTAGCATTTATTTAAGGTCTGTTCCAATTCTAGACATTCTTTCTAAAACCCAAGACATTTGCTAGCAGTCATTGTTTAGCAGCAACAGTTAACCTAGCTTGTGCACTAAATTTGTACCTTAATGCTTTACATCTACTAAAGTTGACATGCAATTTGACTATCTTCTATATACTAGTACATGGTTAAAAAAACACTTTTTATAGATTTCAGGCTTTTGTTTGGAACTTAGTACTACAGCTTATAACAAAATAATAGGCTCCATCAGAAAACTGATTACTACTGCTTCAAGGTATTGCAATCTACCTTATGATTTACAGAATTACTTTAAAAGAATTTAACCCTTGCAAAAAAAAAAAAAAAAAAAAGTTGCTACTATGGTGCTATAGCAAAAGCCTAGCTGTTCTGCCTCTTCACAGTATTTGCTTGAGTTGTACTGACATACATAAATCTGCAGTCCCTGGATTTGTCCTGCAACTAAAGAAGTTATCGATTATCAAGAAACAGTCTTATGATTTTTATCACAGGCACTTCTGTAATATATTTTTATACTTGAGAAATAGGCACAGCCCATTAATTTCAGAGCCCTTTGCATTGATGAAAACATTGAAACTTGTTACTGAGTTCTGCAGTGTTTGCTTGTTAGGAGGGAAGTTTCCCCACATTCCCTGGTGTATTGGGTTTACATGGCAAGGTAGTGGGGGGGGCTGCAGGGTGGCCTCTGTGAGGAGAGGCTAGTCTGCCCTGTGTTGGACCCAACTAGAACAAGTTGGCACAGGTGAGCCCCTCAGCCAGGCTGGTGGCACCTCTGCAGCAGTTCCACGTACCCCATGAAGAGGATCCACATTGGAGCAGTTCTTTAAGAACTGCAGCCCATAGGAGGGACCCCACACTGGAGCAGGGAAACAGTCTGAAGAGGGAACAGCAGAG
This sequence comes from Phoebastria nigripes, assembly GCA_035582835.1. NCBI lineage: Eukaryota > Metazoa > Chordata > Aves > Procellariiformes > Diomedeidae > Phoebastria > Phoebastria nigripes. Next base: position 4,718,123 of record JAYKAV010000112.1, read on the forward strand.
ACCAAATGTAATGCACTGACCACAACCCTCCTTCCCCAGGCCCCTGCCACCACTCACAGGGAAGGGAGAGGTACAAGAGTCAGGAGTGAAGGAATAAAGGTGAGCCTAGGAAGACCAGGGGGAAAGAAAGGTGGTTTTAATTTTGTCCTTGTTTCTCACTATCCTACTCTATTTTTAAATGGCAATAAATTAAAATTAATCTTCATCAAGTCAAGTCTGTTTTGCCTGTGATGGTAACTGTTTATCTTGACCCATGAGTTTTTCCATCTTATTTTCTTCCCCTGGCCTATTGAAGAAGGGGAGTGAGAGCAGCCAGCCAAGGTTAACCCACTACACCCAGGTATTGGTTACATGGGGAAAACTCTACAACATGCAGAAAGGATCTCCCCCTTAGCTACCCAGCATAAAGTTAAGCTTTTTTTGTGCTGTGCTACTTGAGTGTCTCAGATCCATTTATATAAGTGTAGCAAAGAAAACAAAACCCTCAAGCTTCTCAGGCTTTGCTTTTTAAAAGGTTTATATAATTTATTATGGAATTTGAGCTTTTAGCCATTAAGTTACAACAACAATGCATAACTTGACATTCTTACAGTTGTACATACACAATGGAAAAGACATAGCCCAGTGCTTAATCCAAACAATGCAACCAAGTTAGTACAAGGTTACCATAGAACACAGTAGATTGTGAATAGTAGCTGACAGACTAGCAAGTTCAAATGGTTCTCTGCACTTATGTTTATAGTAGAAGTAACTGGCTTCAAAGTTTTGGACTTAAGCTTCAGACTAACAAAACGATGGAAACTCAAATTATTTTGCTCTTCTGAATTAAGTAGGATATGCTCATTTAAAAATGCAGTATCGTTACYGTGTTTCAGATGGTGAAAAGTAGTTTCAGGTCCAATGGAAGTATAGTGGACATTTTTCAGGCAATGCATTCTTCACACAAACACATGCAATTATAGAGACATTCTACTTTTAAAACTTTCTCGAATCAAGTTTTGCAATACAGCAGGGTATCTGAGGAGAGAGATCAGGACCCATACTGAACAAAAACAAAAGCCTTCAGCTTGATTTGTGCATGTTTAATCTACAATTCCAATTCCCAAATCTTCACATATCACCTATGAGAGAAAAGAACACATCTAGTAAAGATCAGTCTCAAGGACAGAAGACATGTTACAATTTTTACAGCCATTCTGGTTTAAAAAAAAAAAAAAAAAAAAAAAAACACAAAACACAAAAAAAACCCCAACCCAAAACCAAAAAACCACACCACTGCTGCCATCTTCCATTTCAGGAATTGTAATTCACCATGGCCCTATTACAAGACTGCACCTCTTCAACTTACCCAAGGGGAGAGTCTTGCTCTTCCCTCCTCCACCGCAACTCCTCATCCCCTTAGCCCAGCTCTAAAACTCAGTCAATTGCACAGTAAGGATATTCAGTTTCCTAGTTTGTCAAAATACAGCTTTGATAGATTTAATTTTCTGCCACTTAAGCTGAATTAGTTTATCACATACTCTTAATCTGAATGTGAGACAGAGAAAAGTAAATAGAGCAGAAAAGGAAATGAGAAAGGCCCACTCCATCTCTCCTTGTAACAGCAAGCTATTAAATTGGTCCAAAGCCATTGTGCAAAGTCTCACCCAGGTTGGTGGCTGAAGGGAGACATACAGAACAGTCTCTTGTCAAGCTGCCAACAGAATTTGATTCACCCAGCAGCCAACACCAAGAACTCCATTCCCTCCAGGTTAACCCAACAAGATACTGCCAGCTGACTCCTCTACTAGATTTCAGTACGTTCTTATTGATCTCAGTATCCTCGTCCAGCACAGAAACACTGCATTCAATGCCAAGTGCTGAAAATTGAACCAATGAAAACTACACATGCAACCTCTCCACTCAAAAAAACCCCCAAACCCAACAACCAAACCAAAACAAACAAAAACCCACAAAAACAACAACAAAAAAAACACAAAAAGCAAACAAAACTCCCAAACACCCACCTAACCATCACAATATCATCATTACTGATGATTGGTGCTAAAGGCTCTGTTGAGAAGAGTTCCAGTTTTATCGAACACTTGGGATGTTGATGGGTAACAAAAACATATCTTTATTACACATTGTGGCAACAACTGAAAAAATATTCCACAAATTCAGAATGCCATTCTTAACTTACTGGTATATACTTCAAAGTACAGTTGGTATTGCTAACAGTAGTTGCATGTCTAGACTTGTCTAGACAGGAAAAGTCTGCTTTTATGGGGCAGCTAAGTAATCAGCCCAAGCTGTTGTGTCCTATCCCTTGCCATCATAATGTAAACCCAACACCTTTCACTTCTGATCAAGCTCATCACAACCTGCAAGTGGAAGATACTGCCTCTGCCTCAGACATCCTCTGAACCACAGGGCATAGGAAGTGGGGTAACCATCACTACACACTTGCTGGGCTCCTCTCTGCACAACTACTACTGCCCAGTCTTCAAGAAAGCTTAGCAGGCCAGGCAGAAAACCAGGACTACGACTCCTGAACCAAGAAGTGATAAAAAAAAGTCTTTGCATATTTGACAAAGTTGTTGCAATGGTGTTTTCTCCGTGCCAGTTACACCCTGGCACAGGACCGGGATTCCCGAAGTGTAACAGCCTAGCTTTGGCAGGAATATACCAATGCCCAATTCATTAAGTCAGCATGGATTAAAAGCATTCTCACGATAGTTAAATTATCCTACAACTCCTCTGGCATACCTCCAGAATTTAGCACTAATTACTGCCAACAGGTTACTGGACTACATTCACACACTCAGGGCAGGGGTGAGGATCAGGGGGAAGGAGTTACTGCTATCTAATCAAACTTCCCTAGTACATGCAAAGAATCTCCTCCAAGCATTGCTTAGAGCCAAAGAAGAATCCAGTCTGGGGCAGTTAGTAAGAGAAAATCCAAGTTTTCTAGATAAATTGGTACTGCAGGTAAACTCACTATTAACATGCATTTAGATCTGAAATGTCTACAGTTCATTTTTGCTTGCTATCAAGAAGTCTGAAAGCTGAAGCTAGTTTAAACAGTTATTTACCATCAAGTTTATTCTCCAGTGTGGCATTTGTAGACTACTATTATTAAACTAAGATTTCTGAACAAAAAGGGCCTCTAGTCTCACTTTAAACACCAGTCCATTTTGACATGTTCATAGTTCCTTTTTAAAATCACTTGAACTTCACAAATTTTCTCCCCAGCAGTAACACCAGAACTAACAAAGCCATACTGATGAACATGATACTAACAAAACTCATTCTACAACAACATCCCCTAGTCCTGGCTAGGGATTTTCCCCAACTGACTTATTCAACATCGCCACGGGGGGGCTGTCCGCTATACCATGCTTTAGCTTTATATAATCATGCCACATGAATGGCTCTATTAAGAAACCCTCTGCCTGATTTCAGCAAAATCTGACAGAGACAGAGGTCTCAGGCAAGTTCCTGCATGTTTTACAAAAAAATGTACAGCTAGGAACAGAAAGAGATTGGGCCAGGGGGGGCCAGAAGGAACCCACACCACATACAGCATCAGCTCCCACATTAGGCAGGACATAGCCTAAGCAGAAGAGGCAGATTAAAGATTCTCCAAATGGTACGGAAGGGAGTCACAAGGCACCCATCCTGCAAAAACATTCATAGCAGGGAAAGACTCATTAGTTCTGACCTTCATATAAACTTTTGGTAGTTAAAGTGCTAGAAACTAGAAATACCAGTTTGATCCAATATGATCCAATATAGTGGGTCCAGGTCAGCAAATTCTGGGAACCTGTATTTACCTATTGCTGCTTACAGCCATTTATTCTAAAAGTAATTGATCCGAGTTATAACAGCAGGTGATAAGCTTCACATTTCTAATTCTCTCTTGCTACTGTTTTAAGCTCCATAGCTTGTCTCTTTTCTGTCATGTACTTTTTAACCTACTGCTTTTTGCTAATGCATGTCAGCTTTTTGACTGAGGTCAGACGAATGGTTCGCTTCAGAAGATTTTTGTCATCGTGCTTCCAAGGAGAGCAAACTGCTTGCTGGAGGCACTGCAATTCGGCCTTTTATTGTCATCATTCCTCAGCAGCACAGCTGGCCTTACAAGACCTAACTATATCAAAGATGAACTATGCGCAAACCAATTTGACTGAAACAACTGTAACTACACTTGTGAAAGGCTGAAACGAAACCGGTATAGTGCCAGCATTAGAAACATAGTCCAGGAATCTTCATACTYGGATTTTTTTTAAGTCAGTAGTATTACTTACACATCAGATTTTATAAGCACGCTTTTCAATTTGCAGGTTCTTTAGCTTTCCTTCCAGCTTTCTGCCAGATGTCAGCTTTGATTCTTCAGAAAAGCTTTTGGTTTTATAGGTATAACATAAAAGCTGAAGTACTTACCACATTTCTCCCCTCCAGCATGAATATTGCGCTGCAGGTATCAGCAAGACACAATCCACAGACTGACAAGACTTCTCTTGATAATGCCTTTTGGTTCCTCCTTGAGCTAGAGTTTAAACCCTCTCAACATTTACTACATCAATGTTCAGTTTTGTGTTAAGGAAGAGGGAGAAGACTTAGATTTTAATATTGAAGAGATTGTTAAAAAGGCAGTTCTGGAAATGTTGATAAGCTTCTTTTGGAGACATAAATGTCCCTATACATTGTTTGGTTTAGTTGTGGGTTGGTTTTTCATTTGTTCAGTTTTGGAGATGGTTGGTCAGTCATACTCCATTCCCATGTGCTTCTTATAAGATAAAGGCATCACAAAAACTTGCACCTGCTGGTGACATCAGAACTACAACCTGACAATTTTCCAGTAAACCTAAAAGTTACACTCCTACAGGGAAGAGGCAGATTTTTTTTTTTTTTTAAAGTAGGCATTAATAGGAATATTTTGAAGGAAATTTAGGGTGAAACATCTGCTCTGCAAAGTAGAAGTTCAGATTATATTTCCCCAGCTGAAACCTCTGTCATTTCTGGAACATTCATTCTAAAATTAAAAAAAAAAGTTATTGCTTCTATTGAAGCTCAATATAAGTTAGAAAAAGAATTGCATATTTTCTTAAAAACATTCCAAATATACATTTTAAAAACAAAATGCACTCTAGAACAAATGTCTAGTAAAAGACACTGTTTTAAGCAACCTGTAGTAACAGCTTTACAAAAGAAAACTGAGGAATGTAGCATATTATTTATAACATGACAATGCTAAAATCCTAAACAATTCACTTAACACTCTTAAGTAGTGTTTTAAATATACATATTTCTTTACAAAACAGTTTAGCAATTCCTTATACCACTTACAGTATATAAATATTTGAATAAGAGGTCATAATGGAGATGCCAGGGTTTATATTTACTCTCAGATGCTTCAGGTTTCTTAAGTGTTTTACTATAAGGCACAATACTGCTAATCTAAAAGAAAGGAATAAAAGCTAATGGCAAATCCAGTCAAAACTCCTGATGTGGAATATCCAAGAGAAGAATTCCAGCATCTCTATGCAAAGGAAAAGAAAAAAACAAAACAAACCCAAACTTTGTAGAACCTAAGAAACAGTTTCAATTTGTACATAACAAAGTGGGACAGGATGGGAGCAGGAGTAAGAAGGAATTAAGTAAATTCTTATAAATAGACTAATAAATATATTTTAGCCATAATTAGCCCTTTACCTCTGTTCTACTGAGTTTAAGATTGAAAGAGGTAACCAGTGTGCATATACCTAAATAAGTCTACATGCTCAGCACGTGAAGACCACCTAGCACAACCTATTACTGCCAAATTCAGTATAAAAGCTAGCAAGATGGAGAAAGTCTCCTTTTCTCTCAGCATCCACTCCGAGCAGAACACATTACAAGATCAAATTAGTATTTGTTACATGTAAGGAAAGTTGCAACTAGCAATTTTTTCATCACAAAAAAGAATATGCAACATATCCGTGAAGTTATTCGATTCCTTCAAGGTTAGATTATGTCTTTTCTAAGAATATCCATCTCCAATTACAACAGATGAGAACTTTCAGAACATTTTAATAGTTGTAGTCTTGTAAGTGTTCTCCATGTGTACATACTGAATGTAAATAGTGCATCCAAAATATTTATCCGTTARACATTCTACATTGTTTTCACTGCCTAGTCTTCATCTTTGTTACAGCCCTCTGGAACACAATGACATTGTAACAATGCTTACAGAAAAAGGGTTATTGCATCTTTTTTTTAGGATGAGACATCCAGAGGAGATTTTATAAAATCCTCCTGYGTACAAAATTCTTAGTTATTAGCCCTTTTGGAACACCAGCTAGAAAAGTTTGAAAGGTAAAATAATTTACATTGTTATTTTTTCCGTTAACTAGACAAAAGTCCATACTAATTAAATAAAAAATAATAGTTCTTCAACAGTCTATTCAAGATATCTTCCATGAAGCAGTTCAGTGGGAATTTCCATTAGATAGATGTTCTCCATGCCGGTTATTAATGACATCCACATCTAGAAGCCAGGAATTAGAAGAAAAATTGTTTGTTGATTTACCATTTTAATACATTTTATCTGTTACATTAATCCAAACTCTGGCAACAAATTTCATATTCATATATACTTAAGGTTCTCAAGATTCTCTGTGTATGTAATCCTCCTAAGACACTGTTTACATCTTTTTTTTTCCCTCAAGACCAATTTTCTCCAGCTCGATAGAATTCTCTGAAAAACTACCTGCTTGTATTTTCTGAACATCAGTAGTAAGTGACACCACTCAGTCTGGTCCACAGTGCAATACTAACACTACTAACATCACTTAGAAAATAGCTTCTTCTAATACAATGAATGGCGTTAAGAATTGTCAAGTGATAAACTAAATTATTACTTACCAAGTAATGCTGTGGTTTCACCTGCATCCTCTTTTAAACTGGTACATTGCAATACAGATTCATTAGTGGAGGAAGCTGACAATTCGCTTACTTCATTTCTGTCATCATCTTGTAAAGCAATACTCAGACTTCCAACTGAAACACTGCCACTTATTGATTCAGGTATTGGAACTTCAAGTACATCTTCAGGGTCCCCCTTCAAAATTAAATATATTTAACTGACATTTTTGTCTACCATTAGGCATCAACATTCCTCCATGTTACCACTTTGTAACCTCACCTTATTGGAAAAAAGACCTTTTTTTTTGCCTGTTATATGCATTCATGGGTACAGTGTTGAGCAGTGTCTACTTTCAATGTTATTGTCTGACTGCAAAGAAACAAAGCCAAGCAAAAGAAAAGCCACTTTTTCAAAGCCACTCCAAAGCCAAGAGCAGCAACAGCAGGAGTCAACCCAGCCAGCCTTTTGGATGGACTATTTCAACACTGTAGCAACAGTATTGCTGCAGTCTGGTTAGGAGCAGGCTCAGCACATACAAGGTCTTCACTGAGCAAACCTATTGATCCTTTATGAGTTTGTGGAAGCTGCTGTTTTTCATGATAGAGTTGGGCAAAGTTGGACTTTTTTTTTTAGTGGGGTGAGCAAACATTTGACATCGGAACAAACTTCCCTCCTCCTCTACCTCCAGCCTAACTTTAAGTCTGTTCCAAAAATGCAAATATGCTGGTTTGTCACTTTGCAGGAACAAAACATCTGCAGCACAGGCAAAGAAATTTATTTCATCTATTGTATAGCATGAGCTATTTCTGATCCATTCTGAAAGTTAATTAGAAGTCCTACATGCACAATTCTGTTCCTAAAATTAAACAGACTACCTTCATTACGCTATTGCCATTGATATACTGACATTATTTATACATAAGCAAGTATACTGCAGTACAAGTAGCTATTCTGTGGGCTTCTTGAGTATTTTTCCCCTCCTCAAACAATTAGCAAAGGTCCATCTTAAGATTTAAGAAATTCTAGGCTGATCCTTTCTTTAGCACCAGAGCAGCATATTTTAAAATGTACTGAATTTTAATAAGCTATAGAACTGCTACCACTGAACACAGGTTAAGACACACGTAATACTAATCTCTAGGTACGTGGGTGGAGGGCATTAATGATTTTGGTTTCCAAAACTTAGGCAGTTAAATAAGCACTAAAACTACAAGATTCAACAATGCTCTAGATCAGTCAGACATGTTGAACTGCAGTTCTGTTCTTGTAAGAAATAGCATAATGCAGAACTAGACCGCTGAAGCCTGCTCTTTACAGAACAAAAGCCAGGTAAGAGGAGTCAGTGCCTTCTTTCTACTTTGAGCCTTTAAAAATTTTGAAGCATCTGAAGTATTTGTTTTCCATAAAACTGAATTGAGCCTTCAGCCTCTTTGCACGTTTAGTAGATTTCTATAAGGCTGCACATTCTTATCTGCAGTTATCACTCAGCAAGCACACTGCTGAAAGAAGCTGCCTTGCTCTTCGCACTTTTTCCCCCCCTCACATCCGTAAAAAATTCACACAATCACTCTACAAACTAGATTGGGCAACCTGGATCAGGCTGAAAACTAAGCTAGAAAAAAATACCGAATGATTTCCCACATTACTAGCTTCAGTGGGACTTGAATGATTGATGGATAAGCAAGACATTTCCCCCATTCCATTAGAAAGAACTAGGCTTCTGTATTTAATATAATACCATTCCACCTGTTTTCCAACATTCATTTTGCCTAGCAGAGGAGGTATTACTCCTCCTGGTTAGGCTTGGTATCAGTATCCTCTGCAACAGCATGAATTCAGGGAATAAAAGGGTTTTGAAGGTTCTAGTATTTCAGTTTTCACTGTATACAAAAGGATACATCCTTCTGCATATAACACAAGTTATGTCAACTCCAAGAATTGAAAGTGAGCAAAAAATAAGCTGCTAACATAACAATATTACAGTAATAATAGCTATTTCACATGACAAAGAGACTGCAACTCTTTGGTAAAGTCTGACTTAATACACAGAAGTGCCACAATCTGGTATCTATATTACATTCTGGTGTCTATATTACATAGCAGGAGTATTGTCACCTTTGACAAAACAAAAAAGTAATTCATGAGAGTCTTCCATAGATCTGCTAAGTCTTTGCAATGAAGTAAGCGGAAAGCTAGTCAAAACACAGACCTAGTCTATGAAAGGAAGGTCCCCTGAAACCAAGGAACACCCCTATTTTCTGAAGATCTCTGTAGATCAGTAGAAGAGAAGTACATTCATGCCTATGGCATTTTAGTGGAACTCAAGACTAGTTATGAACAGTGACCGAGTAACCTACCGCATGTGTCTTCATCTCTCTTTTCTGGTGCTGTCAGAAAGAAATGAGAGCACATCATTTTCTCTACTTAACCAATTTCTGGTGAATGTCTTTAGGAAGGTTCTAAGTACTGGCTCATTTACAGGGAAAAAACGCTGGGCATATGTGGAAGTACACAAACACTCAAGATCAAAAACCTGTAACTTCTTCCTTTGAATTGCAGTTCTCAACAAGATCAAATATATGCTCTAGATCTACTGAATTAAGTTATATTTTTGCAGCTTGGGCAAATTGCCTCACCTTTGCTTCAACTTCCTTACTATCATCAGCTGGAGATAGAAAAAATTGGTTATCACAGAATAGTACACAGAGGATTCATAAGCTGCTCGATACGCTGTTTAAGCTCTTACCCATAAAATTCCCTTATTTTTCTGGTTCTCACTCAATTACTCTTGCATCTTTGCCCAGCTTCTTCAGTCTTGTCAAGTAACAACTGTTCTCATTCTGAACAGTTACATGAAGTCTTGCCTCCTGCACTGTACTTCTACCTTGAAGATTAAAGTAAGTGTACAACATACCCAGTATCCCAAAGCTTTGATAACATCTAGTTTACACATTGGACAAGTTCGGTGGTCCAAAAGCCAAGGGTCAATGCACGTTCTATGGAAGATGTGCCTAAAGAAAAGAAATGCCCTTTAGAACTTATCATGAAAGCCACACACTATTCCTTCAAACCATGTGCAAGTTACTACATTAAAAAATAAACCCATTCCTTTATAACCTTGACAATTAGGTATTGCTTAATTTACTAGGACAGACATAGTTCTGGAAGCATGTTCTTTCATGCTAGCTTTCTGAAATAAGAGATGTTACTAACCACAAGGACACCACAGAGCTACCAGTTCAACAGCATACAGTTCTAACTTAAGGCTAAGAAAGCTCTACTTCACTCCTACACTTGTCCCAATTGCTCCTTTTTCCTGCACAGATATGAAGTGCTACGTGGTCTCCCAGTGCCCTTTAACATGTAACAGGCCATACAAATGGCACAGCTTCAGCTCTGCCACCAGAGTTTCAGAAGAGTTTCCAGAAGGCTCATCACATATTTCTTAGGGAAAACATGCTAAAGAAGAAATAATAATTATGGCAACTTACTTGCATGGCAGAATTCGGACAGTGTCTTTCAGTTTATAGTTCTCAATGCACACAGCACAGTTTTCCACATCAACATCTAAACCCTAAAGATGACAACACATTTAAATGCATTACATTCATATTTCATTACAGAACAAGCTTTGCATAATAGCTAGCTTCACAGAATGCAAAATGTATAAAATCGTTTAGCAAATAAAAACTTCTCCCTCATTTAATTCAAGATTCCATCAAGATGTGATTTGATCAAGTGATACCAAATATTAAAAGCAGCCAAACTCGGATTTTCTAATTTAAATAGCTATACACAGTACCTTAAGTAATTTGTTAAGTCTCAAACATTGGCTTTGCTCATGGTAGCACAATAAAATTTAAGTTTAAAGTAACTATAAAACAAAAATTTTAAAAGAGGTCAGCTTAGATGAAAGCACACAATCTAATTCTTAACTGATGGTCCCAAATACTTGCAAGTGCTTAAGTAGGATGAGATTCTTAGGGTTGAATACTGCAAGCTGCTTCTCCCCCACTTTTTTCTTTTTTCTACCACATCCTAGCAGATATCCCTTGGTGGCTAGAAGAGAACTGAAGTATGCAATTTGGGATGGTTTTTAAAACTTCTGTCCAAGCTCACACCAGAGAGACAGTCAAAACGCAGTATTTCCCCACTTCAATTTGTTTCTTTCTGAGGGTTAAATATCCTTCCTAACAGGTCTTACTGCCTTCTTGAAGCTATGCTTATAGTTGCAGTGCAAATATGATAGGTATCTCCAGATACAAAAGAAATAATTCAATGTTAATTGGGTTGTATAAAACATAAGCATTAGAAGAACAGACAGCGGGCCAACTTCTTCCCTTTCATCCCCCACAAAATAAGTATTTTGTGTTTATTGCTTACTGAAGCACTTCAATTTCATTACCACAAACACTCAAATGAATTAGTACTGCAAGCAAACATTCAAGTTCAAGTTTTTCCCTCCTTTGTATGCTATCAATTTACATAATTAATGCCTTAAATTCCCAAGTCACATTAAGACTGAGTTTTTTTATATAAGCAAAGACAAGTATTTTTTCTATAACAAGTATTCTTTTGTTCTGTAAAAGAGGCAAACTCCAAGCATACCATATGTAGCACATACTCAAATGAGTGTCCATTTTACAATAATCCCATAAGATCTACATGATAGCAAATACACTTGGAAAATATTGACCTATTTTTAGTTAAATACCTCAACCCCAAGTGAAGTGATATTGAAAGACTCTACTGTGTCACAATAAAAGAAATACTTTTTTAATCATAATGGCTGAAAGGAAATATTTAAAGACAAAAATGCACATTTACAAAGTAGATGGGACTGTATTTCCACATAAATTTACATTAGTTCATGACAGTACCTCTGCATCATTAAGTTACATAAATTTGCTGATAGTAGGCTGATTCAAATCAAATTAGAAGACATGATTTATCAAGCAGAAAACCTCTATTTTAATAGAGAGATTTTAATCTAATCTCATTCTACTTTGCTTAACTAACATGGCATTCATACTACATAACAACTTAGTTAAATTCCCCCATTTTATTTATTTTAGTCAAGGGTATATTGGTAGGAAGGAACTACCTGCTACACGGCAAAAATCTCATAATACAAATCCTTTTTAGAGGTTTACTGAACATCAACTTAAAAGCAATTAATAGCTTCCTTGTGGTTCTCACCATAGGTTTCATCATGACACTTTTACATCCATTTCTTCCTATGCTGATGTTATGCTTTGATACTGCTTTGCATAAGGTTTGGTTCAATTTCCATCTTTCTTGATCTCTGATCTCACCATTTTATGAGCAGAAGTATGAACATCCCTCTGTTCATACAGCTTGAAATAGATAACTTTGATGGAATGTAGAATATAATTAAAAGTAACAAATACTCGTAAAATGCTACTTAAACATGCTGAATGCATAAGAGGAAAAGAGGCAAGTTCGAAGACAGTTGGGTTTTTTTCATTTCAAAACTGATTTACTAAATGAAGGACATATTCTCTGTAGCATGTGACCTGAGCTGAACAGCTTCTGCTGAACCACAGCTTTTAAAGTTCTTACACATAAATGTCCTTTCTCACCTTAATTTTACTCATGGATTAAAAAACTAATCCTTGTTTTTCCTCTCTGAGCAAATCAGTCCTTAAGTAAAAACTAATCAAATAAGACAAATAAGGGTGAAAAAAAAGTCTATGTAGTAGCAGAAGTCTAGTCAAACTAATTTAGCATCTAGGATCAGAGCTGCCTGAAACTCCGACTAAAATAATATTTTCTTTCAAAGCCTTCGCTTTTTCTACTTCAGTTATTCTAATACAGCTATGAGTTTAGGCCGTATGCTGTCAAAGCTAACTTTCTGAAGCTGTTTTACTTTTTAGAATAGCTTTATTTTAATACATAGAAATGTACTTCTAAAAAATTTATGCTTCAGGTAAGTCTATACAGCTCCTTAATGTATTGTATGTCAAAAGATGGAACAAGTGTTTCATTTTTCAAAGCTTTTTAGATTTCTAAGGCCTTCTGATCAATAAAAAGATGGATATTCTTTTAAGAAAACAAAACATTACATCAGCTGTAAGAACTGTGCAATCAATAAGTCCTAGGAAGTATTTCGCAATCCACTTGTTGATGTTTTCAAGTGCTGATAAGATATTAGTGTTTCCTCATCTTTACAGTATCAGCCCTGTAGTCTCCTGTAACATTCTGTAAATCAGATATTTGCAACAAAACAGCCTTACATTTTGTAAGTAGTTCAAATTTGACTCTTCAATTTTAAGCTTGGCCTTCTAAGCAAAGGTGCTAAAATGAGCCTGAAGTTGCAAGAGTCACACTGCAATTACATTGTGAGAATTTTAGTTTAAATTCTATAAGGACATTACAACAGTTTTTAAATCATACAGCAATAACCAGAGCCACTGGATTACCTTTTCTCCACGTTTCACAGTATGCAGCTGAAGCTGGCTGATTGCTTTCTTGGTTTCTTTCCTATGTCCCTTGAATAAAGATTTTAAATATTAGTACACAAGTTAGTTTTAAGAGTTACATTTCAAAGCTTTTAAATACTTTCCATGTGGATTACTAAGTCTTCTGAATGCATTTAAAGATTCATCTCTGGCTAGCTAATTTGTTTACAAAATACTTCCAGCCAGCAGATGTTGAAGAACTGCAAGTTTTGCATTCTCAGGGCACAGCAGCAAACATTATCTATAAGCATAGTGCTCTCACAATGAACTCAACCAGTGCAGAACTGCGCCAACCAAGTTGACATACATAGCGTCGTATCATGACTGCCTGCATCAAGGGCCTTCCCGCACAGGAAAATTGACACTAATTTAGGCCTTAGAGGCATCAGAGCTGAAACAACAGCCATATAACCAGACCTTCTAGTTAGGCAAGCCCATGAGCAAGCACACTGTACGTTTTGCACAAGCTTGAGAGAAGGTGGAATCCTGCCGGGCAGCCTGCAGCTGGCCACCAGGTCAAAAGGCTGCTTGTAGCTATTAATGCTTCCCCTCAGTTAAACACTGTCTCACACATTATGCAAAGCTTTGCACTGAAAGGACACATTATGCAAAGGAGATGACAAGAAAGGCTTAACAGACATGAGACACCATACTGGACTTCTATACAGTAACAGTCCTAATTATGCTTAGAGGGGAAGCAAGAAAAGAAAGCAGTACTGTATTCCAAGACAAAGTGCCAGCTACTGCTAGAAATTGAGAAACTAAACAGTCCCGATCAACAGATGTTGATCTGTCTAGCAGCAACGCTCACTGATGAAATACCATAAAGAAATCAAAAAACCATAATGGCAGCTCTTCTCTGTAATAATTACAATGACTTCTATAATTTTACAAACTTAAGGTATTGAAAATTGGGATTTTTTTTATTTTTTATGGTGTTAAAGACTTAGTCTGAAAGTTCTCTCAGAAATGGACAACCAGCAGCAGTCTATTCCACCTTCTGTATCAGCTCTGGGTTTTCTGCACAGTCCTGTTTCATCTTCAGTAGCAAGGAGGTCTTCCAAAGATCTACTGCTAAATTGATGTTAGAATAAATCTTAAGATACCCATCTTCACCTTCACTTAGCAGCTACACAGTAACTCGCTTTAAAGCCTGGCATACTTACTCCCAAGTTTTAATTATACTGGAGTTGATAAGCCAAGCAAAATAAAATTTGGATTAGAAAAGGGGCTTTTTGTTTCCAAAATTCTTTTAAGACTTCTAATGTTATATCTTGACCAAGATATTCACACCATTTTCAAATTTTGCATAGTTTTATAATTTTTTGTTTTCAATGGCTGTTTTAAAAGAAGGAGAATTGAGGAAAGTGGCATAACCTTCTAACGCTACACAATTTCATTTAAGAAGCATTTAGATGACAAGCCCAATGGCAAAATCTATTAAGAGTCTGCAGTACATATTTCTGGGAAACACCACATTCAACCTAAAGAACGCTCTTAAAACTACTGAAAAAGCATTTGAACTTCCCTTAGCATGAACTATCCTAAAGCCAACATAACAGGAAGAAACAACTTTCTTCATCAACAACTGTTACAACACAAACACACACCCCTTTTTCTATAAATACTTCTCAAAAATTTTGTTTTCTTGAAAGTATTCTCAGAATGTAAGTTCTAAGACTTAAAGCTTAGTAAAAAAGACTCTAGGGAACCAACATTTCAAGTAGACCACAAGTTTAACCAATACAGAAGTCCCATGTTTTATCCTCAGTTACAGAAAAGAGAAATTAAGTATTTTCCTAGAAGAGTTCTATGTGTCCTAATCAGAGCTCAGACTCCTGAAGGCAAACAAAAATTCCCTTCCCTCCTCCCCCAAAGCTAGAATCTACGTGTTCAAACAGAAGGCAGGGGAAGTCCACGATAAGCAGTCATTTGAAACAAATTTTTTTTTTTTGTTCTGAACTGAGGATAAAAAAAAAATCCAGAGAACTGCCTGCAAAGAAAAACAAGTGCAACTTTCTTTTAAACTGTTAGTAGAGAACTGTGGTAGAGCTGATGATGACCATGGAAGGAACCTAACCTATTTGCAAAAGCTGAAAAGCACAGGGAAGTGCCATCCTAAGGTATTTTAAAAACTCAGCTGGACTAGGTCCTCAACAACTCCAGGTAAGTTGCTCTCTTGAGTGAGGGGGTTTGAACCAGATAGGCTCCAGAGGTCCCTTCCAACCTAAATTATTCTATGATGAAGTACTTTCTTCAGGGGAAAAAAGTAAAGCTGGCTGACTTTTTTTTAAACCTATCAAAGAAGAACAGGGATTTGGAAGGGGCAAACTAAGGAGCAAAAGTTATTCCTTCCTGATCTTCCCAGTACTCCCACCACTCTCAGCGCTTCAGATAGTCCAAGAGAGCCAAATCTCACCACACGTGCTCCTTCTAGTCTGCTGCCATTCGGTACTTTACAGTGGAGTAGTAGGATTACAAGTATCAAAAGCCGTTTTCATAAAGCTTTAGAACCAAAATTTTAGCCCTAATTACTTGTGAGTCCTAAAAAAATTACCATGCTCCCTCTCCATTAGAAAAAAACATCTGGTTAGGGAAATTAGTACTTTCAGAATGAAAATTACTGAAGAATGAAAATAATTTTTAATGTCAAGAGGAAGGAAGTTAAGTTAGGTGACAAATCACAGAAGAAGCTGCCTTTACTCAGTTGTTGACAAGTGGCTAAATATATTTCCCACGACTTCATACAGGTATCTAATAATTACAACTAGCCAAACTTGTGATGCCAATTAGCACACTGCTTATTAGCCTCACTAACCATTACTGAGTAGCATTCACAGCTAGTAAAGTAGCAAGAAGGCACAGATCTTCAAGAATGCTTCAATAAACCACCAAAGCTAGGCAACTGATTTGACCGGAGAAGATGGTAAATACTCTAAAGCATCATCATCTCCAATTACCTGGTTTCCAAACTGTGATCCTGTATACAGGAAACGTTGTATATAGTAAAATATGAGCCAAGCAAGCGATATAATCATCATGGTAATGAAGGCGATGGCTACAAACACAACCGACTGACCACTAATATATTCCTGCACATGTCGCGTGCCAACAACAATAGTCATTTTTACTGGAATCCCTCTTCGTACTGGCTCCAATATCTCTATTCCTTTTGGATAGCCAACCATTATCACCACTGTATTTCCTGTTCCTGTTGGAGGGGGAAAAAGAAGAAAAAAAAAAAAAAGAAGTCAGTTATCACAGTAAAAATTTAGGCATTCTGGTCTGATGGTAATTTGGGCCTCTTCAGTTAAGATCAGCGAGCAAAGTTATAGGAAAACTTCTGAGTTTTTTTTCAGGCATAGCAGACTTGATATAAAGTTTACTAGTAAAGAACCCTTTATTTACTCTCAAACACAAGATAAGCTTTAACAGATGCATCTTTACTGTTCAAGGTCCTATACTCCTCATTCCACACAGTGAAGTGGGATGTGGATGCCATGCAAAAATCCTGGCAAGTTATACACATCTCATCTTGAAGTTGCTGAAGTTCTAACATGCAACTCAGGAACAGCTGGTCCTTTATTTGCCAATGTGGGAATTTTAGCTGCAGCTGGAGACAGTATGTGAATACCATGGAGAGACACATTCAATTAAGTTTGAATCTGAATCCATAGCACAATTACACTGGATATGTGAACAAAAAGAGAAAAAAGATTCAGATTTTTAATATTAAATTACATTAAACATTGACATACTTACAGATTCTTCAATACTAAATATTCAAACTGTAATGAGACTTCATGACAAGGACTTGTCAAGAAATACTTTGGGACTTTTTGGGAGCATGGAACCAAAGGATTTTTCTATTGTATTAGAACTCAAAGGCACTCAAGCCACATGAAAAAGCACCTAATTAAAAAAAAAAAGAACCCACCACAACCTTTAAGCACCATACTGCCATCAAAAATGGTAAGATACTGTCAAGACCAACTAGCAGAAACCAAAGATCCTCTGTGACTAGAGTTTTACTCCATTTTGTCTGGAAGCATCTCCAGTATTGTCTCAGAAACATCTAACCTAAGTATCACAAAATAAATAACAAACAAATGTACTTGTTAAAATGTCACCTTTTCACTGGTCTATGCTATTTTTATTTGAATAGTTCTTACTTTGTGCATACCAACACTGCTATACACACTTGGTAAGTCATGGCTTTATAGCTTGCTTTGCACTCCTACCTCTGAGAAAAAGTGAAACTAAGCTTGATTCAGAGAAAAAGTAGAAGAGGAAGAAGAAAGAAAAGAGGGGTTTTCCTAGCTGGAAAGCTGAAGCTCTGTCACAGATACTTTTTAGATTCACAAGATTACCTACCTGCAACAAGACCTCCCACTGAAGACTTAAAGCCTTTTTCCCCTCCCGGCTGTGTTAGATTCACTACTGAGAAGCTATGTCAAAAGAAATGGTTGCCTAATTCATAACATTACATCAAGCGGGGATTTTCAAAACTCAAAGCAGCATGCCGGACTCACCCACCTCTCTGCCTACTAAGACAAAGAGTTATTTGCCTGAAATATTTAAAACAAGCTCCTTTAGTTGAGATGGTTCTGGCTGTGAAAGCTCATCAACCTGGCCACTCCACTACCATGCCAAGGGGAATTTGCAGAAGTTTCACTTCTGTACATAGCAACTCCTTCCTCCATAAGGTGCAGACAGTCTGCTGTGGATGAAACACTAAAGGTTCCAGTTATTAGTTGAATAACCCTCCTATCTCAATGCCAGTTACCCTTTTTCAGCTTCACCTTACGCAACCATCCCACTTCTGCTCACCTACTGTAAGAACCATTATACCTATCTGTCAGATCTAGGCCCAGAAAGAAAGCAGATTTTCCAAATAGGGCTACGTTTCTGGAAATTTTGAGGACGGTGCAGAGAGACAAAAAAAAAAGATGCTACTAGGGAAAGGCCCTACTTGTGCCTCCCCTCAGGCACCCCACTCGGCTCGCCAGCAGCACCCACCCAGCTCCCAGCACACATAGCCTTGCCCGGTGGGTGCATTAGGAGACACAAAGCAGCAAAGCTGAAGACCAAGAGGACAAATCCACAAGCAACTAGGCTCCGCTAATTAGTTCTACTCACCAACAACATACCGATCCACATGATAACCACAAGTCCAAGCATACTAAGAATTGGTTAATTAATATTATTCTCCTCTCTGAACCAGTACGAAAGCATTACCAGAAAGACTCATGAATCTCGCAGAGAAGAGTGTGTGAAACACTCGTTGCTTTCTGACCCTGCACAACCCCACTGGGAGTTAACAAGAAAAGAACGTGTGAAGGTAGAAATTTATCTGACATTGCTGAGAACTGTTATCCACATCCCTAAATCAGGARATTAGGTCCTATGTCCTTAATCAACTGTAAGAGTTACAAATAACAGRAGGGGTGCCTAAGAATGGCTAGTGAACGGTACAGGAATGCTGGAAAGATTTATGTGGTTTCATTCAGGCTTAGGGAAGAAAAGAGTTTCAAGATTAGAGGCAGCCTGGATTTTTCAATCAATAAAGGTTTCCTCCTCAATCCCAAAATCTTGAGTCAGTTTAATCCTGCTATCTAGTTCTCTGCATGATTTCTAACAAAGAAGTATTTAAAAACCCCACAACAATCAGTAATGCCTTTCTTTCTCTGTTTTGTCACTAGCACGTCCAACTATCAGCCAGTTATTTCCTTGAAATGGAAGTCAGGATACTTTTAGTGCAATGGTTGCTAGACACTGTGACACCTTCTAGTTTTAGAACCAAGACAAGTATGCCATACGTTTTTAATAAATGTCCATTAAAAGCATCCTAACAGTTTTAAAGACTTGGTGATGAACCTGCCATTAAGAATACATGCAACTAAACACGATGGCCTTGAAGGTCACGAGACAGAAGGAGGGGAAGGAAAAAATAATTGCGATCCACTATTACAAAAGGAACAAGAGCAGTCTCAGAGAAGCAGTTGCCCTGAGCAGCCTGTAAGACTAAGGGCTTTAACTCATTCCTCACTAATTTTAGACTTCTGTTCTGAAACACATTATTCAAAGACTGAAATGCTGTTGAGTCATTCCATCAGCTTCTTCAACTGCAACACAACTCRGAGACCTCAAATCACATTTATAAAAGAACTCCGAGTGTCACATACACATATCGACTGAGAGCATGTTTTGTTGGCTTTACCTTTCTATAACTTTCTAATTTTGCAATAACTAACCACATTTTTACTCTGCTACAGTAAACTTGTTTTCTTTTCTAGGTTTGATTGATGCTTCAGTGGAATCAGGTAGATTTGAAGTCTGGCATGTGCTTTTTTTTTTTTTAACATTAACAACCAAATAAAGCAGAGCACGCTGCAGATCCTTAGGATACCTGGAAAGGAGGGCAAATTTGGAACTCTGAAGATGAAGATATGTTTCCTGCCAGCGTGCCAAGGTCAGTTTTACTGCTAGTATTGCTAGTCTTCTCTTGCAAAAGGAAAACAGCACTCTCCTGATGAGGAAAAATTAGTACAGATACAGATCTTGATTCCAGGCATCCCAAACTATCCCATTTATTCCCATTCATGCCTACAGATAACAAAGGTAATTTTCTATCATCCACAAACCAACTGCAGACATACTCTATTTTTTGTCCTCATGAGAAACACCAGAAAGCTCCCAGAGTTTGAGCACCTTGGTAAAAATGTTTGAGGTCAGTCCTTAGATCTATTTAAGCRTAGGGCCTTACTAATATTGCCACAATTAACACTGAATGTACTCTTTAGCTCCTGGTCCAAACAAATGTCTCTGATCTTTACCAAACACATAAAAGTACACTAACGGTCTGATGACAAGCTTTGTCTCAACCATCTACCCCAACCTCATCTCACCAAATCCCCAGTGCRCGTTGTGTTTTCACCTGCCTCAAGGAGGAGGATGCGTAACCAGAAGAGTCAAGTCGTCAAGCAATCAACACTGGTACACATTCCTCTCTTCACATGGGTTTCCCACACACGCGCACTCTTACATATAAAATAGGTATAAGCATTTTGACGTTACTCCTGCTTCTTCAGAACAACATAGCAGCTCAACGTCATACAGTCACTGTCTGAGTTAAGCCACTGATTTCAGTTCTGTCCTTTCAGTAGTACAGTACCAGAAGCTTTCGGTAAAAAGCATCAGTAATAGAGAAGTTATGCACCACTTGAGAATCCTGAGTAGTGCTGAAAGCAATGTAGCACAGAGATGAAGTACATGCCAAAATAACCCTAACTGTGCCGCTTTGGAGCTAGCACGAGCTTTTAAAATCATGAGTACAGTCATTCAATATACCTACATAAAAAACATGACAATGAAGGAAAGAACTAGTTGGGTGTATTTTGGCATAGCTGCACCAAATCAAAGACCACTTTCTTTACGTAGCCAGAGTCATATACTCAAGCTAAGTACCAAGCTTCCCTTAAACCCACAAGCCATGCACCAAAGCTCCGCTCCAGATCTATCTTCAAATGACTATGGCCAGTCCCCCTTCCCCCACAACATTGCATGGCTTTCAAGCACAATCATATGTTATTCCATAGTCTTCAAGGTATCAAACTTACATTCTGATCAGGATCACCAAATCCCAGCTTGAGAGGGGATTCAGAGATAGCTGGATGCCCAGCATGAAGTATAACAGAAAAATACAGAATCAGAAGACCCTTTTTTCTTTCCACTGCAATATACCGCTGCCTCCCCCTAATTTCTTGACCAGCACTGAGCCTCTAACTCTCCACAATACTCCACACCTTGCTTCTCCAGACTCCTCTCCAACCCACTTCCAGCTAACATTTACATACAATATTTATTTTGGTTTTGGAAAGGAATCTGAAGCATCTGTATTATATTAAGCTCACCACCACCACCAAAAATGAACAGAATTAAGACTGCCTGCAAAGTCTATATTCCTGTAAAACTGAAGTTTGAGTTTATACTATTCAGATTCAATAACTGAAGTACAACTCCTTGTACCCTGAGTCATTTGGGTAAAGTGACTATCTTCCACTGGAAAAAACCTCCTCAGCCACATGTGAAGTTGTTTCACTATTMCTTCCCTCGAGGAGGGAAGTCATCCAGCATTTTGAACAACGTAATTCAGGCAGAGAGCAAAGGCCTGAAAAACATGAGAAACATCAGTAGAGTCATATTTGAAGAACCTTCTTTTGGAAGGAGGGACAGGACTGCAAGGCTACATATTCAAACTCCAGGCTCTGCTGTTCCAAAACTTTAATTAAAATCCCTGCTCACTGCACTCGAAGCACACAAGGTATCCATGAAACAAAAAACTGAGCTGCAGAGTATTTGGGATATTTGTCCTTTATCAAATGCTTTGACACCAGCTGGAGCAAATCACTTCTCTGCCTAATCAAGAATCTCTTTTTACTCAAATTGGAGTAAGTCTAAAAACACCAAAACCAACAACAAAAGCACACATGCATCACACACACCAGAAAGTTCAAAGGCTAGTTTTTTTAGGAGGATGAAAAGATCAAACTTGGAGATCAGAAAAGTTACCCATTTATCACCCTCATGTAATTCAGGCTGTGYGTCTATCAGCCGTAACCATTGTTCCATCTCACATCATTTTCAGTGCCACTAATTGCAAATCCATTAAGTGGATGTTCCTTATGCATATAACTTCACTCCTTAGTTACAGCACTGCAGACTTCCCAGAGTATTTGTTCTCAGCACTCTTCCCAGAAGCAGGGTTTGTTTCCTCATGTGTCAGTTCACAAATCCCTTCACAGGAATGGCAAACTTGGCCTGTAAAATACAGCTTTACATTCCACGCTTTCCCTTGCCTGTCTTCCACAGACTTCCTCCCCCTCCCCGCCCCGCTTCAAAAAATCCAAGATTTAAAACCCTAACAGTAATTCTTCCCTATATTCCCAAAGCGCACTGAAAAATTTAAACATTTACACATTTGAAAGTTTCGACCATGAAACAAAGATTTGTTACTCCAGCAGAGCTAGTGATTATATTGTGATATATTACTATATTCCTGCCCCATCCAAACCATCCTGAGGTCCAACCTGCATCTGCGAAGTCAGTGTAAAAAGTACAAATGTATTCTTGTATATATACTAAATCACACTCTTTACATAGGTAGAGCTTTTATCAGCAACATTCTGCCAGTTTAAGAAGAAAAAAAAACAACCAGCAGTCAGGAAGCACTTCTCTCTATACCACTGATAGATGTAACTATACCAGCAAGTCCAAACCTGAGCATAAGCCCAAGAAGGTCTTCTACAGCAYAGAGATGATAACAGAAAAAGAGAAAATCATAAAAATTTGATAAAATAAGCAAGATGAGAAAAGGAGGAAGAGATTCCACAAAAGAGCAAATAATATTATGAGAGACTACAATGGGGCATGGAGAGGAACATGGGGAAATTCCCACAGGGAAGAAAAAAAAATTTTGTACTGATTGGCCAATGCAGAGTGACAGCAAGAAAAAGAAACTGACAGCTGGTAAAGAGGAAATAATTATTACCCAAAGTACCTTAATTGCCACATGGGATCAAAATCAAAGATACATCTTACCTGGCATCCAACCTCCACTTTCACAGTGGATTAAGAACACAAGAGACGGGCCAGGSTGATCCACCCAAGGAAGCAGCAGGCTAAGAGGAACGGTAATCACACTTCCAACCTCCAAGCTGGTGCCACTTGGTATTCCAAGCAGACAGACTTGTTTTCCACCCAATATATCACACGTGCTATGAAGCAACAGCTCCCTAACTGAGATTTTTCAGCTCACTATATTAAAAAAAAGTAAGTTTGTTTTCTTTAGAAACACATTACAGTTCTACTTCAACCAATTCCCTGGTCTTCCTCCTCCTCACCACCAAGAACGATGGCCTGGGCATTAACAAACTCATTGTACCAGGATCACGTGAAACATATTTGCAGCATTTTTTTTTTTTACTTAGTTTGCTTTGTCTTTATATCCTCCTCTGAAGGCCTTCCAATTCCTCRGAAGTCTACAAATGCAAACAGATTTTATAGCAGAGCTTTGAGGTTTTTTTCCCTTTGGTTTAAGCATTTGCTATTGTCATGTTCATAAAATCCAGCAACACACTTCAGTGTCATATGCCGAGCAGAGACTGCAGCAACAGAACATCTGGGTTCTTATCTCGGCAAAAATCACAGATCCCTTCGGTAGGCTACGGATCAGCACCAAGCCAAGTCAACATCCTTCTCTAGGCTTTAGTTTTCCTCCCGCATTCGCAAGCGTTTAAGAATTACCTGATGCTTATATCTCTCTCCCATCCTTTACAGACCTGCGCAGGAGAGGACGATGAAGCTATTACAATAAAGCCTGCACCAAAAGCTATCCTCAAATAGCTATGGCTATGCCTTCAAAGGCACCAGAAGGCATCTTCGGGATACATGGCACGTTTCCACATGGCCTGCGGAAAGCAGCCTACCTGTCACCGCTGTAGCCATTCTGCCAGGGGCACAAAGCACAAAGGCGGCTCTAAATAAAACCGTGCCCCCCGACACCTCCGACCGCAGTCTGTTACACGGCTGCCGGTTTCCGATGGCTTCGCCGCATCTTCTCCCTGACACCCGGGCTGTAACTCGGAAGACAGAAGCTGGTCCCGGCGTCTCCCCAGCGCGGTTTAAAGGAAGGGGGGAGAGGAGATAAAAACCCGGCTCTTTGTACCATTTTTACGGGGATTTCTGCCGCCCCATCCCCATCCCGCACCGCGCAGAGCCGGGCTCCCGTGCCACCGAGGCGGCCCGGCGTTAGACAAAGCCGCCCCCCCTCCGCAGGCGCGGGGAGCGCCCAGCCCCGTCCCCGCTCACCCAGGTGGGACATGGAGACGGTGCTGTTGCCGAAGCGGGCCTCGTTGTAGATGACCACGGCGGCCGCCCGCTTCCGCGCCGCGTTGGTGACCTTGTCCTTGAAGGTGCAGCCGCCGCGGGCCACCAGGGCGATCCAGGGCGGCGGGTCGCCCTCGGGGGGGCCGCGGCCGCCGGGCGGCAGCGGCACGTCGTAGTCGGTGTCGGTGGCGCAGCCCTCCATGTGCCGGGGCGAGGCGCCGCGGGGGATGCCCACCAGGCCCTGGGCGCTCTCCTTGGGCGAGCTGTCCCCGTAGCGGCCGCTCTCCGTGTTGCCCCGCACCGTGCGGTTGCTGAGCGGCTCCACGTAGGCCGTGCTCACCCACGCCGTGTACCACTCCAGGGCCCGCGCGCCCTGACCCACCGGCGCCCCCAGCGCCACCAGCGCCGCCGCCACCAGCGCCAGCCGGGCGCGACGCACCATGGCCCGGCCGCCGCCGCGACGCGGCCCGCCGCGACCAGGAGGAGCGGGAGGAGGCCGCTCCGCCGCCTCCGCGCCTCGCTCTGCTCTGCCCCGCGCCGCGCAGGTAACCCCCCGCTGCCCGCCCCGGGCGGAGCCCGCCCGCCGCCGCGGCTAATGGCGAGGCGGAGGCCGGCCCGCCCCGCCCCGCCCGACCGGCCGCGCACGCGCGGCCCCGCCCCCGCGGGGAGTTTCCCCTCCCCCCCCGGGGGATGCCGGGAGGGGAAGGGAGGGAGCCGGGGCGGGGCGAGCGGCCGTTGCCGCGCCGCGAGGGGCGCCCCGCCCTCTTCGCCGCCGGCCCCGCCCCCGGGGCGGCCGGCAGCTGCCGCGGGCCCGCCCCGCGGCGCGTGGGGTCTCGGTCAGCCTCGACCCCGGCGGCGAGGGGCCGGCCCGGGGCGCCTCCGGGCCCCAGCGCCCGGCTAGGCCGGGCCTGGACGGGGGGGGGGGGCACAAGCGCAGGGGAGGGGAGGAAGCCGGCCCCCTGCGCGGAACCGGTGCCCGCGGGGGATTAACCTAAAGCGCCTCCTGCGCGGAGAGTGCCCGCTGCAGCTTTCCCCTCGCCGTACAAAGGAGCCCGTGGACGTCACTGGGCCTTCAACCCTAGCGGCGGGAGGCAGCGTTCAGTCCGGACCATCCACTCGGCCAGTGGTACACGCGCGAATTTAAACTAGTCACCGCCCCGCCCTGCGGGGCGCACCTCGCCCCCGCGCAAGGGTAAAGCGCGCCCTGCCGAGCGGGGGCGGCCGGCGGCCGGCGGCGGGAGCGGGCGGGAGGAGGGCGGTCAGAAGGCAGGCGGGGATAGAGCGGTGAGCAGCYGCGGCGGGGAAAGGGGGCAGAGCCACTCGAAGTTCAGGTGCGGGAGGCGCCTGTGCTGTCGGACTGAGAGGAGCTCATGTCAGAAGGATGAAAAACAGTGAGAGCGTCAGTACCGTGTGGGAAAAAAAAAAACCTGGAGAAAAATGTATTGAAATAAGAGATAAAGGTGCTGAATAAACACGATCGTTTTATGGATTCGTTTTCCATTGAATAGAAATATTTGATATATACCTCTTCTTAAATAAACACGTTTAAAGTCTTCCCTATTTTTTCAGACAAGGCATCTGTACCTTTTTCCAGCTTCTGAAATGGATCACTTGTTTTCACCAGCTACCAGTCTTTTTCGAATGGTCTCATACACCCRTTTTTCCTTCAGAAGCCAACAGTTGTGTGATCGTACATTGTTAACCTGTGTCRTCAAACAACGTTGTCAAACTTAGGTATTTTCTTCCTAATCGTGATTATATGTTGTGGCTGCTGAGGCAGACGGGGTCTAGTAGAGCCTGGAATAGTTTGTGCAGAAGGTGCCATCAGACAAAAGCCATGAGCTCAGTGAACTGCCCTACTCTGTGTTGGCACCAAGGCCAGTATGTCCCCATTTCTGTTCCACAGTCGGTGTTTAAATAAATAAATAAATACATTTCAAACCCAAAGTATTCTTTAAAGTAATTCTTTTAGCATTCTCCGAAAATACTTGGCAGTGTTAGGACTCTCTCCAAAGGCACTGAGCAGTGAGAACAAGATTAAAGTAGCAAAATCAAGAAGACAGCCGAGACTGAGCAGACAAAGTAATGTGGAAGGGGCTGTGGAGAAGGAATTGCAGGTTGAGGGAAGAACACAGAAAAACTAGACTTAATGAAGAAAAAATTAGGAAAAAGAGGATAAGGCAACAGAGGAGCAGGAGAATGTTAGATGGGAGAGGGCACGTGGAGGTGGTGGCAGAGCAGAGGCAGCTAAAGGGTGAGCCATGTTGAAGGACGACAAGTGACAGGCAATTCGGAAGGAGCACAAATTCAGCGTTTGGCAAAAAGCAGATCAAAAAAAGTGACAGTACTTTAGGGAGTCCAAAAATGTTGTTCAAATGAGAATTTTTTGGCAAAAAAAGTGAAAGACGCTTAGTGTGATCAGAATAGACATCACTCTGGAAACGGGATAAAAGTAAAAAGAGTCAGTACAAAGGAAAAGAACAGCTGCAGGAAATGTTCTTTTAAGAATATGGAGTCACTGGAAGTAGGAAACTGATGTTGACTGTGATTTGTACAGGTTAGGAAACTGTTGTCACGGTCCTCACAGCGAATGCAGTCCAACCAGCGGCAAGACAAAGACTGTAAGGCGTAAATAGGAAACACAGGCTGTTTCCTATAACCTTTATCAGATATGAAGTGGGAATTTTAGTGGGAGAGCTTGAATTTTGTTGAAAGGAGATGGTGCGGGAAAGCAAGATGAAAAGGTAAATTGTCAGCCTTGGCTTAACATGCCGGAGGACAGTAGACAGTGGAGAACAAGCTGTAACAAGAACTTAGGTAAGAGCAAGGCTAGCAAGGGAAGAAATAGCACTGAAGAAGCTTCCAAAACACGATTAATGCACACCTGAGAGGTGACTGCTCAGTCCTCACGTGCAGAAAAGAAGAGCAAACGTTGTTAAGAGTGACATTTAACTGCCACAGTGAAAGCAAAGCTGACAGTAATGAGAAGACGAAGGAAAGATGAAAGGTGCTTGGCTAGACTTTTCTCCCCAGAGAAAAGCAAGGCTGTACCAACACAGACCTGAGTCTTAATTCCCAGGAGTATTTTGAGGGAAATTAGCTTGGTTCAGGAAAAGTGAAAMAAAAATCAGATGTTCAGATCAGATAGAAATTCTAATGGCTTTCAGCAAAAGGTCAGTTACTCTGGCTAATGCTGTGCTGCAGACACACATTCTAACTGCAGTTTACATTTTGAAATTTGTTTTATTTGCATTTCTTCTCGATAGGCATTTTGTTAACAACATTCAGTATCTTTAGAAATCAAATATATTGCAAATTGCAATACACATCCAGAAACGAGACAGGTTGCATTTCATCCACTGAATTGATGAAAATTTCATCCAAAACGGAGCACTCTTTGGTTAAATAAGAACAGCAGTTCAAACTAGCTGTGCTTAAATCCTGTACATGCATTGCATTTCACAAATTAGCAAAAAGTGAGAACCCAAGTTTAGAACTTTGTCTTCCTTTTTTCAGCAAGTATACAGACATGACTAAATGCATCTCTTAAACATTGCAAAACCATAGTTGAATTTTTAAATAACACACGTTGCACAACAAGCTTTTGGGGGGAAGCTACAGAAATAACTAAAATACAGAACACATGGAAATAAATTACACATCAGCTAGTTGAAATGCTTAATAAATTCATAAGGGCTTATCAAAACTTTTATAAAAATGCTTATTTGATCTAATAGTTAAAGCATAACAAATAAATAGGATTTTTGCTATTTACTTGAACTGAAGCAAGATCAGACCCTTTACAGTCTCAAGGAACTATGATTTGATTATGATATCTCAATAACACTCTTTGGGTTAAAAGCTTTAACAAACATCACTTACCACGTGATGACCAATATCACTTGAGACATYTGTCAGTTTAAACAAAAATTGGAACTAGTATATAATCAATAACGTATAGTATTTTGGAATTGGAACTAGTATATAACTAGTATATAATCAAACCCAATTAAGCAAACTACCATCTCCTCCCCTTTTTTTGCTCCAGAAAATTCCATTCAAAACCTGCAGGTCATATTTTTGATGAATTTCTACAGACTTTCAAGGACTTTTATGGTAGCTATTCCTTGGGAGAAGGAAGCATGAAATGAGAACAGGTGATTTAAGATGGCATTTCTTCATGAAGCCCCTTTTGTCACTTCACATGCCATCGCCGTTTCACGTTTTGAGGTTCTGTCAAGAGCCTCACAGCAGGTCCATGTCGAAAAGCTTCTTGATGAATGTGTCAATTTACAATACAGAAGCTACTCCAATTAATCTGGGTGTGCAGGGAGACAGCCTATAGCAAGTAGGGTATTGTAAATTCAAAACCTTTCTTAGTGCACGCTGACTTCTTAAACACTTAAAGCTCTACTAAACATCGTTGATACAATCCCTTACTGCTTTAAAGCAAGAGTGTTAATGAGTTAACAGATAGGACATAGGACCAGGCTGTGCAAGGATGTAAATGAAATTGAGAGTATAGTAACAGCAGCATTTCTAAAATTCTTCCTCTCTTCTTCAGCTTGTTTAAACATTAAGCTTGTACACTGGATTTGCTTAATCTGTGTGTGTTTAGGGGCGGGGGAGAGAATAGGCAGTTCAGGTTTCTCTGGGAATAGTAGTGAACTGGGATAATGAAACATGTAATTAAAGTTGCACAGAAATGTTAGATCTGTGGAGCTTCCCTTACAGGGTCTAGTGCTCTGCCTGTGGAACTCAGTTTTAAAAGTCCCATTAATCCTAATGGGCCTTAATCCTAAGTATCAAATCCATAGTGGACAAAGCTCTCCATGGCAAAATGATACGAATCGAGGAGGATTTCACKTGATGGTATTCTATAAATCTGTACAGGATGGGCCGTTTTGCTTCAGTACTACACAGTGCAAGATTCGGGGGCAAACTCAAATGGGAAAATGCTGTTCATCTGCCAAGAAAAAAAAAGGAAATGGATTCAGGCAGGACGCTTCCTCCTTTTGCGTAATTACCTCTGCAAAAGATCTGCACTGCTAACAGAGCCTCTGGCAATGAGAAAAAAAAGTGCTTATAAGTGCCTAAACAAAGTTTTTCCCCCGCATTTGTCTTTGATTCTTACAGAATATCAGGAATGGTAGCGATGCCTGGAGCCTTGAACTTGCCCAAGGGCTAAGTGGCCCCTGGTAGTTAAACCAGTATTATGCCCAGCTCCGCTCCGGGAATGACTCCCTTTCTCCATGCCTGAACCAAAATAAGCTCAGCTACACTTAATTGGCTTCCAGCTGGTCATAGCTCACGCAGCTGCCTCTGAGCTCTGCCCAGGGATTAACCTGCACAAGCTCAGGTCACTCGCCCAGGGACCCAGGCTCCTCCTCAGCCCAGCTGTGGTGCGGGCTGGTGTCCAGAGCTCGGGTGCCCTCCCAGGGATGCTGGAAGACCTTCCCCACAGGCACAGAAACCCCATCTCAATGTGTCTCTTTCTTAATGTAGCAGGGAGAACAGCCGTATAATTTGCAAACAGTGTAATGACTTGGCTGGTTAGCCATGGGACCTTTCTTTCTGTGATACCATTGGGAACTGTGGAATAAGTTTACCAGGACATCTAGAGAAAGGGCTGAAGGTGAATAAAATACCTTTGAACTCTTTTGGTATTATCACATGAGATGCTGATTCATAATGTGTTTGCAACAAAGTTTGCACTTTCCACACTAGGAAAATGAGTTTTTCATGGCCTGAAATATCTACCTATCTTTAGGCTTCTTTGAAAAATAAATTCATGAGCAAGCCCTTTAAAACTTGGTGAGGAAACAGAGTTAAGGGACTGGCTCCACCCCTGGGTGAGTTAGTGATGGTTTACAAAAATCAGTTGCACAAATGAGTTAAAAATAAAGCGGTGGCTGGAGAAGGGGTGCAAAAAGATTGGGACTMCAGGCTATTAAAAATACTTTCCCTGTCTCATAACAGGAACAGGCTAGCTGAGAACATTTACTTAAATTCTTCTTATGAGAATGTTTATACTTGTATTGGGATAATCCTTGTGGGGCTGGTTTGGTTTGGGCCCTCAATGTGTTTAGCCAGTTTTGTGTCAGTGAGAGACAAGTTACACTGGAGCCGTGTTGCTGCTTGCATTTTTTCTCCTAAAAGAGAGAATTTCTACTCAATTTCCAAGTGAAATTTCAAATTAGATAATTAGGGAAAAGCACATGTAGAAAATATAAGTTAGCAAATGAGGACAGCTTTAGCAAAATATTTTTTAAAAACTTAAATATCTAAATTTGCAGCTATTAAGTTTATCTTAGAGTACTTACAAATCAAGGGAGACCAAGCAGCAGTAATACCTCCACAATATATAGAGGGTTCTGAGTAGGCAATTCGCTTTTTCTGTAAATCAGAACATTATATTTAGCACATACTGTAGTTTACCTGTGGGTGCACAGCAATAAAAGTCAAAACAGAAAGGAAGCATTTTTAAGCAGCATTCAAGATGATGCATTGCCTGTTTGAAATGACACGTTTGTACATTGCAGGGTAGGGCTAGTATCCACCTCTCCTTTATAATTTGAAAGTCTGTGTTGGTTTATTTTCACTCTTGCTCCATGAAAGACAGAGCTATTTTGAAGCCTTTTGGGAAAGAAAAAAAAAAAAAACCCACTGTAAAGTAACCATCCAGCATGAAATTTTAAAAGTGTTTGGAAAGGAAACTCAGAAGAGCTCTATCTCGAAGCCCATTCAATCATCCTTTACTTGGAACTGCTTTTAAATACTCTTCTACTGCAATGGCAGAAACTTCTCCATACCAGCTTTGAAGCCAGATGTGCTCAATGTTCATTTTCATGAAGAACCACTCATAGCTGCGAGGCCACTTTCTTACCACCGGGTGCCTGGAAGGACAAAGAAAGGAAAAAAAAATTTAAAAGATGTGCCAAAGCAGATGCAGAGTCTGCTTTTTAATTCAGCCTAGTGTGCTCAGCCAGAGTGAAACCTGAGATCTGAGAATCACCATCATTCCTCTTTTGCGCCCTCCCTTGCAGTAAGGTTTATGATCTTCCACACCCCAGTCTGGTGAGAACTGCAACGAAGGCAGCCAACAAACACCACCTTCCCCTATTGCAGAACCCCATCTCTAAAGGCAGATGTTGTTTGGTCTCTAAGTAAGTGAAAAACAGTTAGAGGAGATTCTCTGAACGTGTGTCAGGGTTGTGCTTGCATCTGTTCAAAGGAAACAGTGTTCTGAAAATACTACATCTTTAGTAGCAGTTGTGATACGGCAGGAGAGCTAATAAAACTGCCTAGCACGCAGAGCACAGCCTCTTTGAGCTGTTGCCTGCTAGAGCCTTCTCGTCCTCGATTTCTGTCTCATTTCTTGGACCTGCCCTTACAGCTAGCTCCAAGAGACTCTCCCCGCCAGAAATACTGGGTGCAGTCCCCAAGCCCCCGCAAGTGCATCTGCAGAGGATGCTGTGGGATGCTCGGCAGCAGTGCACGGAGCTGATACAACAGCTCCAGCCACAGTGCTCATGGGAGCATGGGGGGAAGTCGGGGCAGGGTTGGCCCAGCGCCCCTCTGCCCCTGCAGAGGACCCTGCAGAGGAGATGGTTGGTTTGGCAACCTCTGGGTTGAGCTGGGGTTTCCACCATTTTCTGAGTTGTCCCTTTGAGCACCCACGACTGTGGCATTGGGAAGTGGCTCCAGCTGCTGCCGGCACTGGATGGGGTGAGCCCCGGCAGCCCTCACCATGTCGGTCTGGCTTTTGCTCCCTCTGGAGCATCCGCTGCCAAGGTGCTGGTGGACTCTGGCTCGCATAGGAATCTAATTTCTACAAAGTTTGTAAAAAAGGCTTCTGTGCCAATATAGCCCCCGTCTATCCCTGGTCCCATTTTTGCTATTGATGGGACACCAGCTGACAGGGTCCCTCCCTAACCCCTTCCAGCAGGCCAGAGAGAATATCACCTCCAAATGGGCTGTTTTGGATCCCAGCTCATCCCAGTTTCCCAGCAGTATTTGATTGACCAGGCAGGGTACGCCTGGAGGACCATCCCTGGCAGCCTACGTGGGAAGTGTGTGCCCCAGCTGAGGTTTGGGCTTTTCACACCTGTTATTCGGAAGACCCACTGGAGGGCATGGGGGCACACCCTAGGGGTGTGTGTCAGGGTTGTGCTTGCATCTGTTCAAACGAGACTGTTCTGTAAGTATTACGGCTTTGGTAGCAGCTGTCATGGTACGTCAGGAGAGGTAATAAAACTTGTAAGCTCTACCCTGCAAACAGGTGCGAGCCCAAAGGCAGCAGAGCTCTGCTCTGTCTCTGAGTAGGGGGCTGTGGCTGAAGAGGACTACCTGACCTAAGGTGGGGAAGAATTATTAAAGGTAACAAATACATCCTGGATTTATGGAATCTCTCCTCGGAGCCGGGTGAAATATTTTCATAATCCTCTGATTATAAACCACGTGCCTTACCGGAGTCCAACACTGACTAACTGCGTTTCCATATTTCATCACCTCAAGAGTTAAAAGGAGGTCACGCAGCTCTGCCTGTCGTTCCAAGCCACACAGGAGCCAACATGCTTCATGGCCCCAAAGTAAAGATCAGGCTTGTTACTTCTCAGATTTTCCATACCAAACAGCCACGTCCACGTATTTGTCTCAAACCTGTGCGTTGCGCTCTACTACGTGCCTGCTACATACAGACCTGGAAAACATTGCTTGCTTGGCAAATTCCACTTCCTCCGGAGGCACCGTGACCATCTGTCCCGTGAGAGTCAGTCTGGCGCACCTTGGATCCTCTGGATCAATTACATTTTTTCTGTGCACAGAGAAAAATGCTCATGTGTAATAGCTTGGTTTCTTTGTTAAGGGTTTTGGAGAAATATGAATTCCTGCTTGCATATAAAAAGCTGCGATATTTTGTCAAGTCTTGCAGGTCTTTTCTACACCCAGCTGTAACATTTGGGGGGGCTCTTGAAGGAATACTCATCTGAAAGAGACCTCTGCTATAGAGACTTGCTTAATCTTAATTTATGATCTTAAAATCTGGATTAATATGTTAGATATGTTGGTAAAAAATGTGAAAATGGCAGTTTTCCCAGACATATGTACAGACCTCAATTCAGGATTCTCAAGAGAACTAGTGAAATGGTTAGTCTGTGCTTATGCCTACAAAATAAGCGTCCATACGTGTATTTGTGTGTAAAATGTAAGTTTTTTTCCTTGTGCCTATCCTAGAAACTCAATCCTTGTTCATTTTTACCCATTTTTCAATGCTTTACACCAAAGAGACAAGATCTATTAAAAAAAATTCTCCAATTGCCTTCATCCTTCAGACTGAGACAGGGAAGGTACTTGTTGCTTTTTGGCTCTTTCTATACAGTAATAAAAAATAACTCCCATTAGTAGCTGCGAGGCAATTGCTGACTCTGACATATACAATACAAGGATATAAATCATAAGTAAATTGACCAGTCGCAAAAAAAAGTTGTATGAAATGACTGCAAAGGCCTGATCCTGGCAAGTGCTGAGCAGCCCCAAGTCCCATTGCCAGCAGTTTGAGACTGCTCAGCATCTCACGGGACTGTCTCCCCACATAAGAACATAAGCCCGAAAAACTACATTGGGAAATGAAGACTGCATTTCTTCTTCTCTGTGTTTTAATCGGAAGCAGCAAATCACAGTAAATTACATCTCATCTGTGTGCAATTTTACTTAACGGTCTTGGCTTGCGCCCTTTAGCCTTAACTGCATGCAATCTGCAATGCTGGGGTTTTTTTGGGTTATAATTCTTAATATGTGTCTATTGCATGCAGGAAACATATGGGCATCCTCCCGCAGCTAATTTAACACCTGCAGATTCCCCGCAGATGGTTACGAAAGACTGTAGCTCACTGGATAAAGTATCTGCTTTTATAGATAGGGCCATGAACAGAGATATGCAAGGAAGTAGAGCGGGCTGATTGATACTCAGCTATGCCCAGTAAGCACTTGGCACCGTCTGTAGCCTGAGCTCCAAAGAGCCATTTGCAGTCACATCATCTCTGGGATGTTTTTTCAGCATCCTGTTCAGTCTGGAGCAGCAGTTGTCTGAAGGGGGTGTTCAGCTTAACGACCTCTGGATAAACTCCACTTGTACTCTTTTTCCTCCACCACGCTTTCAGTATGGGAGGAAGGGCAGCTGCCAAAGATCAAGCTCAAACTTTCTGTTCACATCAATAAATAATGGTCTAATTTTCTCTAGTACATTTTTTTTTTTATTATGAAGTAGTAAATGAATGGTGTTCYGAGTACCTGAAAATCTGCATTCCCTACCCTGGCACCGGGTTTATTTCTCTCAGCGTGTATTCAGAGTACAAACTTGTCTACGTGGTCACCTCGGCACGCTGTAGGTCCTCAACGCTACCTCCCACGGCGTGCTGAAGACGCAGTTTCACAGCTGGCTTACAGTGGCCTGAGAGCCTCCTGTCCCTAAGCAGCACAGCTCCACGCCCCGGGGACACCCATCGCTCCTGGCATTTCTTTTGCATAGGCTTTGGGTGTCGTGTGGCCGTTCAGCATCCATGGTCCAGCGAGAAGCTCAGCCACCAAAACACGAATAAATATGGGCAAATACCGTGTGTGCAGCTGTAGAGAGAGGTGCTGAATCCCACAGACAAGGGGTGTCAGCCGAGGGCCTGCATGTCCAGCAGCCAGGGCAGTGCAGATCCACGCTCTTCCAACTGTTGGCCCTGGATAGCAGAGTCTTAAAGTCCATTTGAAGTCATCTCCTGATCTACTGTTATCTTTTGTGCTTAATCTTAATACTGTATCAACACCCTCTACATACCTTCATATATTTAACTAGATGATTCTTAAAAATATGGAAGGGAAGGGACTTCTCACTAGCAAAAYTTCAGTTCAGAAGATTGCTTTAAACCAGTAACTGCGTATCTGTGCGTGTATGAAGCCATTTCCTCCGCAGCCTAACAGTATCCTAAACCAACTGAAGAGCTGGGAAAAGCAGGAGTATTTGCAAATGCCTTTCTTGGGTATAGCTCCTAGGTAAGATGTTGTTAATCACTTTCAGAGAGGAATTAGAAAGGGATCGTTATTAAAGGATGTCTGCATTTCACAGAGTGGATCAAGGTGATAGATTTGGGCATGATCAGGAGCAGGAGCATGAGAGGTTTTGGTCTGACACCTTCACAAACTACAATTATTTGATCTTTTTGTGCAAGTACATGTTTATTCTGAAAGCGTAGTCATTGATTTTGAGTAGGCAATAGACCTGACGATGCTGTGGTTAAGTAGTGAATCCTGCCTGCCTTTGCTGAGACGGTTTTGCCTGATAGGACTAGCGTCAGATGTGACTCTTGCCCGATTTACAGGAAAAACTGCTCTCCACAGATTTGGCTGACAACAAAACCCACACACTGTACATCCATATCTGGAATGGTTTTATTTCTGGTTTTTTCCCTGGCTCCTTCTTCTGTTTGCAGTTTTCTCCATGTTCTTGTGAGTCAGGGTGTTACACTGATCGACACACACAATACTTTCTTCCCAGCAGAAGTTACTCAAACTGAATTTTGCACATTGGAATAATATTCTGGAGGGTCAGTTTGTTTTTCTGGGAAATGAGGCAAACAAATTATTTGTTGAGATTATGTTAGATGAAGTTTTGGAAGAGCTGAACAGGACAATGATACATTTGAGTTCGGTACGCTGTGTTATTACTTTGTTGGCTTTGCTTTTAGCGCTGCCTTTTATCATAGGTTGTCTGTTTCAGAATAGGAACCTTGCCTTCTAATCTTACATTAGCATTAGTATTTTCTTTATCAAAGGAGCCTTTCATATTCTGAAGTAAATCTGTTTCTGCATTGGTTTTGGCATAGTATTTCCCTAATAATGTGTGATTACTTTTATACTTTCTAAACAATCAAAAATCACTAAACTTAGAGCTACCACTTCTAACTCATTGTGAACAGGTCTTGAATTTTCAGTGGTGTTACCAGCGCAACTAATGTAAATGCAGGCTTTGCTTCCTAGGAGTAAAGGGATATAGCCAGGGATATAGCTCATATTTTTACTAAAGATAATAAAGGGATACCAGGGATACATAGGTATATTTACTAAATTATTCCTCCCTCACATCTGTGGAGGTCTAGTCATGCATTCACTAGTCACTTCTTGCCTTCTGTATAAATGAACACATCCTCAGCTCTCAGTCCTTCTTGGGTTCCTTTTATCTTTGCTGGCACAAGAACAAGTAGGTGCGGAGGAGCAGCTTTATATAACATTTGTGCGCTGCTGACTGGGGGCGAGGGGGAGGCAGAGCCAGGAGGAGAGTCGGCATGCTGCTGACACTGTCTCTCTGTCGAGGAAACCTGAGGGGGCTTTGCAGGTCCTGTCTTTACCAGAGTCCTCCCTGGAGAGGACTTCATGAAGGCTATGATAAAATGTGAACTGAGGAGAAGAGAAAGCAGGGAACTGTGGAAGGAGACCAAGCAATAGGGAACACGTTTATTTTTTAATGCTTATGTAAAATACATACACTTTGTTGCAGAAATTGAGGGAAGCCAGATTAAAATGGAAGAAGATTCAGTTTATGCATTTTATAAGAACACAGTGCATTAAGAGAGATTATTTAATTATTCATCTGATTTGTGAAGAGAGAAAAATCGATTGTCTCCGTTCCTCTGCTTACAGTGAGCAAACTAGGTATGCAGAGTTTGACCCGGTCCAGGCAGTTGTCTCTTCCAAGCATGTGAGATGAGCACATGGGCTGCATTCACTTACAAAGGTGCCAGCTTTACTGAGCTTAAGGAGAAGTCTGTGTCCAAGAGAAATATGTTTCCCAACAGTGATGCAATGCTGCGAAGCGCACTGCTGATGAACACGTCCCACTTACTTTACTGCGTACCACTTCTGCACTTTCTGGGTCATGGTTCAAGAGTGGTTCAGAGTAAGAGTGCCACCTACTCATTAAATTGTTTACTGCACTAGCCATCTCTTGGATTTTAATTAGAAGGTTCCTATACAACAACTAGCCAAGTCCAGATCTGATGAACCCAAGTTCCGGCTGATGCGGTTATATTGGCACACAAGGTGATGATGTTGGGACTTTGTTAGGATTCCCTTTCGCAGTTGAGATCTCTGCTTTGACTGA
Organism: Phoebastria nigripes; assembly: GCA_035582835.1. Taxonomy (NCBI): domain Eukaryota; kingdom Metazoa; phylum Chordata; class Aves; order Procellariiformes; family Diomedeidae; genus Phoebastria; species Phoebastria nigripes. Next base: position 4,755,525 of record JAYKAV010000112.1, read on the forward strand.
CAATGCTCTGTCTCCTGGTTTCTGACCAAAAATATCCCTGAGTATTATCTTCATTCTCAGCCTCTGCAGTCCGTTAGTGAGGTGAAACAGATCTGGCACAGATCAGCAGCAAAGGCAAAACAGGAGTTTGGGAGGCACTTGGGAAGGAGAGCCAGGTGTCCCTGAGAAGGAATCGGTAGGAGGAAGGCRGGAGGATTCAGTAATCCTCCAGGGACTGGGGGAGGAAGCAGGGGTCTATGGAGGGGAATCTCTCTTTTTCTTCTTCCCCAGCCTCCTTTTCCCACAGAGGAGCTGCCATCCTTCTCCTCCACCCCCCTGAGGAGACAGGACCTTCCATCCTCCCTGTCAGGATCCATAAATCCTCTCCATCTCCCCTGAACGCAGTTCTCCCTGCCCTGTGAGAAAGCACTGCTTTTACCCCTCTATTTCTTGAGCAGAATGGAAGAGGAAAGAAGTTGGGAAAGAGCTTTCTCCTATTGCAGAAAAGGAGAGCCAGAGAGCCAAGAAGAAAGCCCCAGAGAACAGTTTTCCTACATTTTTTTTCTACTTTAGAGCATGCAGCTCATGTGTGGCATAAGGGCGATGACTGTCTCCACACATCCTAACCTTCCCACAGCAGCAGCAGCAGCCATACAAAGCCATGCAATTAGGAGGTGGGGACTGGCTGCTGGAACAGCTCATCCCTGCCACCTCCCACGGACGCAAGGTCGGCACCCTGTCACCCTGCGCAGGGCTGCTGTTCGCCTAGCCCCAAAATGGGCACGAGGTGAAGACTCTGAGTTATTTTCTAGTATGTACAATACATCATAGGAATTTTTGTCCCCTAAAATCTACAGAAAGGAAGGGAGAAAATGCTATGTCCTCAGAGAATTATTGTAAAGTGCTTATAATTTTGATTCATAAATGTGACTAATTTTGAAAAGCAAGTTATCCTCCTCATACATTTCCTTTGCTCACCACTAACCACCAGAGTCTCTGAAGCAGAAAGAATGTATTGGTGCTGTTAATCTGCATGGCATGAACGTCAAACAAAATCTCTGCTAAAAGCAATTTCATAATCTGAAAAGCTGTTGTTGGCCCTCAGCTGGTTACGGCTGGGCAGTTTTGCCCTGCCCTGCTCTGATTTTGACAAGAATTTCTTTGTCAATCAGCCGTGTTTGAGAGCCAGCAAAGATAGTTAAAAGATATCTTTGCTTTTCCTTTTGGAAGAGCAGTCTTCTGTTCTGAATCTGAAGTCAGGCTTGGGAGCTGAAGAGTATTGGTACAATGGCTATTCTGCATCTAAGTGAGCCTGTATTCATAGTATACCTGTTTCGTGTTTTAAATAATTTCACTCGTCCTAGAAGATAATCCTTCCTAGAATGTTTTAATTAGAATTTGTTAAGAGAAGTCAGTCTGTTTGTCTGTCTTCATTGACAATAACAACTCATTTCTTTAGCTGAACTCTGTGTTTCAGACAGGAAACTTTTATATAGTTTAACCATAGACAATTCGCAGGGAAAAAAAAAAGAATCACAGCATCAACTATTTCTGTAAACAGAGTCAGAGAAACACATACTATTGCACTAGAAAGGGATTTTGGGAAGTTGGTTATTTAAGAATACAGGAAAAAAAATAGTAATTTAGAGCTATATTGTGTGCATTGGGTCATGATGATAGTAGGTTTCATATTTGACTTTCTAATTTGGTATCTTCCTGATTTTTTTAAATACAGATTTCTCAGGAACAGCTACTGACATAATTCTTTGCATATGACTAAAAAGGGCCAATATAAATACCAGAACTAGAAATGTGTCTGTGCCACAGAACCAGGAGATGGATCTCAAAAATTGAGGGATGTCAGGATTCAGCCTTTGTCTTCTGCGTGCGTCATTTCTCTTTGTGTGAAGGTGCAGTGCCAAGTTGCTTTGTTATATTCGTCCTCGTATTAACAGACAGTAACTCTACAAACCCAGAGGCAGCTATATGTTGGATGGCCAACTGACATCTCAAAAGTTGTGTCTGCCACCCATGGGAGGCTTATCGTCTCTCAGGATTGCCCAGGAATGAAGTCGGCGGTTTATGCACGCTGCCGATCCACCACGCAGCAGGGACCCTAACCCACTGAATTACTCTCCTCTTCCCATGGCCTGATGGTATCCAGAAGCACTGGAGATGCTCAGCGCTTCTTTTCAATGCAGAGTTTAGGAAACCTACGGAGCCAGCTTATATCCACTGAAGATGACTGCCCGGTCGTGCCAATCTGCTACCTCAAGCAGTAGATGAGCATGGTGGGTAAAATGGCTCTGATGGAGCCACCCCTGATGCAGGTCATAAACCAGGAGAGGAATCTGAGTCCCTCAAAATCACTCGCAGTCTGCAGTGCGAATTTGAAATACCATCCTCCAAACTAATAGCAAAGGAAAACCAACCGGTGGACTGACCCCAAAGCTTGTTGCTTTTCCTTCTTTTTCCCTTGTTTGAAAACCAGTTCATGGCAGCCGTGTAACTGCTCCTTCTCTAAGAAAGCTGCATTTGGTCCCTACGAATGTGCTGAACCCGATGTCAAGGAGGCGACACACGTTTAAAATTAATTGCCTGTTTTCCAGACTGCAGCTGTAATGAGGCAGGCCCAGGAGCTTACTTGGACAGGGAGGTCCCCTGAGCAGCCTGTGTGTTGGGAAATGCGTTTAGAACAATAGCTGCTCTATTCTTTAATGTCGGGCTCGGTCTTGCTCCCTCTGAAAGCTRTAAGAATGGGACTCAATCTTTTCAGCTTGTCTGTGGCATAGACACGCCAGCTTAGTCTATTTATAGCCCTGAACCATTTAATTTTTCTTGCCTCTATTGTCCATTTATCAGCCTTCAGATAGGATGCAGTGTAGTTACTAACGAATGCTTTCTGTAGCCTGGCCATCAGAGAGCCTTCTCAGAGAAGCGCAGCCCGTCTCCCTCTGGGAAACGGCAATCTCTAGGTCAGAGATGAGGAATCCAGACTGTAGCTGCAACATTATAATGTCTTGCAATTAGTGCCTATTCAGATGCATTGCAGCTCTCTTTCTTTCATGATTAAATGTTATTTCTCTTATTAGTTTAGGCTTTTCACATTTTTTCTCCAGCTGATTAAATATTAAGGCTGGAGAACCAAAAAGGCCACTCTGTATCCCTCACATCCTCAGAAGTGAAAATATTTATTGTCAAGGTTTGGAACTTGAGTCTGTTCTGAAACAAAACAAATGAAATTCGCTTCTAAATAAATTTAATATCAAACCGATGTACAAGCACACAAGTCACTTGATACTCATTAGATACAAGAAGACTRTTGAAATGTCAGCTATGTTTTCTTTCTAAAGGCCAGAGATTTCTTTTGCGTGCAATAGGTCAGAAGCATTTTTCAGGAGAGTGCCAAATACTCCCAGGAGCATTGACTACAGGCATCAACCAGCTTTCACATTTATTTTAATTCTTGCAACTCAGAGTAGGTTAATAATGAAATTCTAATAAAATTCCACATGAAAACAAGCTACAAATATATTGCTGGCATACAAGGACATGAACTTTCTCACGTACAGCATTATTCATTTAGCCATTTTGTATAATTATTTTGAAGCCAAAACAATTAATGATGCCCTTGACCAAGAGAACTTCTGGTATTAAAACCATCTATAAATGACGCTTTCCTTTGCGAAGGAAACCCCACAGATACCATCTTAATACTAGCAGGACCTGAGGTCTCTCAGAGTAAAAGGTCTTGCCTCTCATATAGTGTGAGCAAAGAAGCGGAAGAAACCTGCTCTACAAACCCTGAGCCACCACATAAAGCTCTGCACTAAGGATGCTCTGCGCTGTTTGCATGGCACAGCCTGGCTATCTCAGCAGGTAGGGCGCACCCCGAAAGGGATGCTTGGGCTGCCCRCGGCAGAGCTAGCAAGCTGGCTGCGTTACCAGCAGCGCATCCAGTGCTGCAGGCAGTGCTGGGGACCCGCAACCCCAAGCACTGGCAGCAGGGCCCGGACACGCTTGTTTTCTTCACTGTTGCGCTGCCCACAGAAGCCCTTTCTGTGTGGTAACGGTAGGATGCTGTACAGGGCTGCAGTTTAAGATGTTGCTAGTTTAAAATGTAAAAATCACTCACGGGTTGCTTGTTTAAAATGTAAATTCATTTCTGACCCTGGTTACAGAGGGAAGGGAAAGAAGAAAGTTAAAGTCCCAGTGCTCACAAGTGTCCTGGCTGTGAGACAGCCCCAAAGCTTGCTCACATTTTCCTAGCTATCATCAAACACACAAACTGCAGCTCAACAAATGCCCCAGCTTTTCATTCTCCGTATCGCTTGTTCTTTGCACTAATGCCAGCCAACATCTGTTCCAGATGAGAACTGGAATAATGAAATAATTCCAGAAATAATGAAAAACAAACTGAATGTAAGAACAAAATAAATAATGCAAGGAGCACTGATCAGACTCAAGTCAGTAGTAAGCTCAGTATTTACAGTATGGTTACATGCTAAAATGAGGATGTCCTGTTTTCCTCCACCTTCTCCCYTCCCCTCTCCTTTGCGCTCCTCTGGCTCTTGGGGAGCTGATTCAAGTTACTAACCCAGTAGAAATCTAATCCAGCAAAAGAAACGGAAGAGGTTTCTGCTCGGTTACTGAGCTAAAATGGGCCCACCGTATGGTCAGCTGAAGGGAGGGGGTGGGACTGCACGGCCAGGAGCAGCAGTGGCCATGGGAAGAGAAGRAGGACTGCAGAAAACCTTATTCTCATCATCGGGTGAATTTTCTGCAGATTTATGTTTCAACTCAGGGTCAGGCAAATCCCAGAGCTGATGTGAGAGAGAGGGACGGGGGGACACCAYGCGACTGGTGGTAGGGAAGGAGAGTAGGGATGTGGCCACTGGTAATAGTTTGGCCAAAGCTGTCTTGGAAATCCAGGTTTGGCTCCTTGGCGGTGCCCAGAGAGCTCCTATCGACAGAGAACGTGGTCTCAGGCTGCGGAGGGAACTAGAGAGTCGGGTGGCAGAATCCAGGTTGCCCTGGCTGCAAGACAAAGAGCAGCACATTCTGCCACACRGAACAAAAGGGTAGTGGTTTGGTTTGGAAATTAATAGTTACTTAACAGAAAGACAGCAAATAAATATTCTCGAAGGGTTGTGATGTATATGAATTTCATATTTCTATAAATCATGCWGCAGTTCTCTTTTGTTGGTGAATTGGCACTTTCCAAACAGGTAAATCGGGTGGTGACGTTGCTAAAACATAAAAGGCAAAGACTTTCAAGAGTGAATGTTTAAAGCCAGGGATGAAAGGCCACACTTAAGTGCCTAAATGGGTGTGTAGTTTTCAGAAGTGCTCAACACCAGCAGTTATCATCAATGGAAGTTGCTCTGAGTCTTGAGCCTCTGAAAATAGGCCATTGGGTAGGTGCTAGGACATCAGGCTTAACATACATTTTTAAGCACTTGGTCTAGATATTCAGCTCATTATTTGATTGAATGAAAACACTTAGAAAGCAGCAATAAGTTCCATTAGCCTGTTATGAAATAACTGATACATTTACTTAAATTTGAAATGATTAATTCAAAATATTTAATGAAATAATTTTAAGGAACAAGCAGAACCATTCTGGTCTTAACTTCACCACTCTGTTGACCTTCTCAAGCATTCAAAGCTGAATTACCTTAAAAAATGTTGTGATAGAAGGTTTCTATTAGGTGTTTGACGTTGCACGAGGAAGCTATGATTACCATTCCTTGGGAATGGGATGTCAGCCTGAAATCACTGGTACTGCTTAGGACTAAGAAACATTTCATTTTGCCACCATATAAGTCTTAAGAAAACAGACAGTATGTTCTGGAGGCAAATACAGACAAGTGCAACAGTAACGTGCTTTGTATTTGCCATTCACTGCTTTTTCCAGTGTTGTTCTCAGCTAGCGGGCTTGAGAGGTGGGATGATAGCCAAGGCAATCCCCAGCTGGGGAAATCTGGGATCCAGTTCTTAAGATAAACCTCTCCTCGCCCAAAGAGGACGTTAAGTTGGGGTATAAACTTTCAATCCTGTTTCTTTCTGAAGCAGCCTGTAATTTCCAGTTCTTCTCTCTCTCTCTCCTTGGAATATCAGCTAAGATCTGCTTTGGTAACGGAGTCCTGTGTGACCCAATTTCGGTGTCATGTACCTCGTCACGTAAAGAGGCCTTTGGAAATAACACTTCACACAAGGGTGACCCAGCCAAGTTTGCCACATGTTTGACTGTAAACAAACATATGGCAGAGATACATCTTTTTCAAGGAGACAAGCATCAAGGGGAAAACTGAATCATCTTCGAGTTTACATACATACATTTTCCACACGTAAAGTTTCAGTGATCTGGAGTTATTCATTGTACGCATGATTAGGAGGAAAGAAGTCAACTCACTGCTATCTCTGGAGAGACGAACCTGGGGCCAGCTGTAGATCAGTAAATCTCAGACCCGGCTTCCTTTATGTGGGGGATCATTTGCCAACTGTTCATGATACATAAGGCACCAAAACTTTGCGATGATACCATATGCAATCGTACCTCTGAAGAGGTGGAAATTAGACTGAGTGTACAACTTGTGAACTAAGAGCTTGAGATCCCCTTACAGACCCTGGAGAGCTAAAGCCCTGTCAACACAATCAGCAGGGCCTCCAGAGCTGTTCAGCAGAGCAAGGGTGTCTGCTTTACCGTGACTTGGGTAGCCCTCGAAACTCTATGGACTTTGTTGAGTAAATCGCCATGGCCTATAATGGGATCTTGAACCCCTAGATGTTATCTGGCACCTCCAAGAAGAGATTAACATTTAGGTGTGTTAATGTGCGAGCTGAAAGCCACTGCAGCTGTTGATGCTACAATATACTTCAGTGACACTTCTGCTTTTCTTTACCATGCTTTTACTGCGGCAACTTACTGCAAAACAAAGCTAAGGAGGAGCTTGTAGCTGACGGTGAGAGCCAAAAATAAATGCATGACACTGAAGGTGGGGACCCAGCATTTTGTTCTGACAACTCTGTTCCCACTGAAGGTGGTAGTAGGCGGATAAACCTCTGTTACCTGCAGAAATTTCCGTCTGCCTCTGGCAGGGTCAGAGAAGCCACGGGATTCTTCAGGAGATCTGCCACAGTGTTATCCTTCGGCGTCACGTAGAAGAAAGGGATTCCAGTGCTGTTATTGACGGGACCGTCGCTGAGAAGTAAACAGTTCCCATAGGGCATACCTTGGATCTGCAAAATCCAAATAAGCAACTGGTTACATCTTTGCACATCTTTACAGTGTCGGGGATTCCCTCAAGGGCTCTAGCAGAGAGGACGCAACCCCCAATTGCTCAGTCTCCCGCTTTCTGTTGTCATGGTGAGCCAGACCTTCTTCTAAATTAGATCTATCATGCTTCTGTGAAAACAGATCTCTCCTCTATTTCTTCTTTCCAGTCCTGTCCATGACCCTATAGAGAACAGTTTCTCTTCCACTGAGCTTAAAGGAACTACCACATTAAAAATGTTTAAGTGCATTAAAATCAATGCCATCAGCGTCAAGAAATGTTTACTCTAAAACAGTGCTGATACCTTTTCTCAAACCCAGAAAGGATATAGAGCCTAATTTAGCCTTGATTCGGCCTCCTTTTTACGCTAATTTTGCCTCCCCTTTCAGCCTTGATTTGCAATGGGATTGCATCTGTTTGCCAAGAGAGAGGGAAAGGCGTTTTAGCTAGAGTTGTGTTTAAAGTCAGGCTGGATGTCAGCTCAGCTGCCTGGGCAGGAACCTCAGCTATGGGGGGGGGTCCCAACCACCAAGCCAGCCAGAGCAAACCTTCCTCCCATGTCAGAGGAGGGACACCAGGGAGCCAAGTTTTCAAAAATTTTTCTCCCGTACACTGACCTGCATACACACAGTGGATATAACGCAGGCAAAAAAGTCCTTGCCCAGTAGTGACACACATTAATATTCTCCATAATGATTTATACTCCTACTATGCTTTTCATCCCATTACAAATCGCAATGACAGATACTTAATGAATTACTATTTTTTCATGTCTTCAGATATTTCTTTCCTCATGGTCCTCATTTACTATTTAACATTTCCAGATGTTAAATAGTAAAATTATCAGTCAATACATTAATTCAATGTAACTGGTAAATCCTTTACAGCAAAATCAAATTAAGCATGAATAGTTAATAAGAAAACCCTGGATGATGTTATTACCTGGACTGCATGCTTTCTGATTTTTAATGTTTATATGCCTTTAAAATTTTAATGCTTATAGTGCTTATAAATGGTCCTTGTTAGCATTCCTTAGAAGGAATGCTTTAATGAAGCTACATAACTTAGAAACTAAAAATACTTGCTTATTATTAAGAGTTACAATGAAAAAAAATAGTAGCTGTCAGTAATATTGCAGGWCACATTTCCATTGCCTGAAATGCTCAGTCTGTCATGCACGGTTAATGTTACAGTGGATTCTCAAAAAGCATTGTGATCACAGGCAGCATAACTCAGCATTCAGAGCAGCAACACCCCCCTCATCAATTCCAAATTTTATTATGAATCCGATTTTTCCGTATTACTTCTGTGTTGTATCTAGAGACAGCTAACTGCAGACTATATTATGGCCATAATTCCATCGAGGGTTTCTGGCGAGAGCATAAACCAGAAGAGTTAAGATCATATGATTTAATAGGATTTCCGACAATCTGATGTAGAATTACAGGCCTCTTGTGTGTACGTATACAGTTATTTAATGGTATCTTTTTTTAACCTGTTACTTTGTATTTCACGATAACATAAACTGCCACTAACTCAGCCATTAATCTGAAGATTAATGTACTTCTAACTGTGTCTATTTTTTAAATTGTAAGTTAATTAATCTGTGAATACTTCCAAGAGAAAGTTAAAGCTGTCTTTTTTTTTTTCTCTTTTTTTTTTCTTTTGCCTGAATGGTATTGGATGCTGTGTCTAATTCCAACCTTTCATTTTAAAAAGGGATATCTTTTAAAGCTGGAAAAAATAACGACCCCGATTCTCCAGTGCACCCCAGCTATTTTGCTTAATGCTCCTGACAGAGAAATCGTCCTTTAAGCCGGTACAGCTGGACTGCTGCGGGACGGACGGTTTTTGTGGTAGCCCAGCAGGCTCTCCTTTCTCCTCCTCCTCTTCCTCCCTCTCTCCTGCCCGCCGGGTGACAGCCAGAGCCCGGGGGGAGGCGGCGGGGGCTCGGGCCCCGCTGACCCCTCGGGGGCAGGGGCAGGGGCAGGGGCAGGGGCAGGGGCAGGGGCAGGGGCAGGCAGCGTGGCCAGGAGCGGGCTGGAGGGTGCTGCAAGGAATGAAAAAGCCTCTCTCCAAAACCAACGTTGTAGCTCTGGTTCTGGCTTAAAGATTTTGCTTTTTCTGTGCCTCTCTGGTGTGGTTTTTTGGCGTGCCTCCCTTACAGTACTCCAAACGTGATTTCTCTTCCTAGAAGGAGTTTCTACTATTTTCTCCGCGCATTTGGTGGCTGCCGACATCGGCGCTGCTGACGGCCGAACGGACCAAAACGCGACAGCGCCGGGCGGCCGCGGGGGTTCGGTGCTCGTTAGCAGGTAACGCGTGACCGCGGCAGCCCGCGGGCGTGGGCACCGGGGGGCACCGTACCTTTCCTTGCGCGGCCCGCGTAGCCACGAAGCCCCAGGTGTTGTAGCGGGCGAGGAAGCGGGCGGTGCCGGCGCGGCCCGGCGCCCCGCCGCCCTCCCGTCGGTAGGAGAACATCCTGGAGGGGGCGGCCCCCTGCCCCGACCGCCGCGCCGCCGGCCCGGAGCCCAGGGCCGCGTCCTCCCTGTAAGCCGAGGCCGGGTAGCTCTGCTTCCAGAGGCCGCCCGCCTCCTCCAGCAGCGCGGGGAGGGCCTCCTCGGTGGAGGAGCTGTGCAGCTCGTCCGCCGCCGCCCCCCCCTCGGGCAGCGGCCAGGACACCGAGCTGACCACCACGTAGCCCCCCGCGCCGCCCCACAGCAGCGCCGGCAGCCACCACCACGGCGGCAGCCACCGCCCCGCCGACATCTTCTGCCGCAGCGCCCGCGCCGCTCCCGCAGCACCCTCCTGCGGCCGCCGCCCGCTTCGCCCGCAGCCCGCCCCGCAAGGCTCCCCCGCCCGCCCCCCCGCCGGTCCCAGAGATTTGCAGCAGCCGCCGTTCGGCCGGGCGTCACGCGTTCATTTCCCGCCCCCTCCCCGAGCCCGTGCGGCTAGGGTAACTGTAGTGTTGGCTCTGCCCGCACCTGCCGGTGACACCCGTGGGACAGCCACCCGCGGCGTGGGCTGGCAGAGGGCGCAGCTGGGGCGCAACTCGGCCCCTCTCGGCTCGCCGGCCACGCAGGGCTGAGCCTGGGACGCGGGTCTCGCTGCGGGTTTAGCCGGTGTTCGCGTGTCATTTGCTGGGGACTGGTGAGGCTGCTGGACTGTCTCGGTCGGGTGTGCAGCCGGGCAGGTATTTCACAAAATAGTTCTCTATATGTACTGCAAAACCAGGCACATGAAACCACCGAGGCGGAGGCGGTGGCCGTGCAGCCTCTCCCTTTATTAGAAAAGAAAGAATCCACGAGGGCGCGTGCCCACGTGAATGCTCCCGTTGCAGGGAAAGCTTCATTTGGACACCGGGGTCGAGCAACAGCAAGACCCCAAGTCCTAGGAAGGCAGACCTCATTAGTTGCGGTGCAGTGGGATTCGTTTTGACATGTAAGTACGTGGAGCTGCTATTAAATTGTATGTTTTGCAGGCAAGGTTTTAGTTAGGCAAAGATTTGAATGTATATTTGAGTTTATATCAATGGCCCTATTTAGTAAAGGTGCTTTTGCATCCCTGCTCCTTTCCTGTTCTTGGCAGTAGACTCCTTCAGTATGGCAATGCAAACTTACTATATATATTAATAAGTATATAATAATACATACAAGCATATATTATTGTAAACTTTCATTGTGTTCATGCAAATTATTTAAGGAGTACAGGTTCAATAGGAGACAGGGAGGAATGAATTTCACAGGAGCCTTTGCCTTTCACAAGGTTCTCGGATACATCTAATAGACCTTTCCTTTCCGTAGCTGTGAAGAACAGATCACAAGGTCAATCTGCTGTTACAACTTCTGCTTAATTGCTCCATGAGAATATGGTGCATATCTAATCTAGAATATAACCTTTTATAAATAAAAGTGGACTGAAATACTATTTTTAGCTTATATTTTTCCTAGACCCTCTGTTTTGTTTTTTATCTTCACCACAAAAAACCTGAAGGAATGGTGAAAATGGGTATAATGGGCCTTAAGGCCCAAATGAATTTTTTCAGACTGTGAAGATACTTCCCCAGAGTATGTGATTTCGCCACCAAACTCTTAATCTTATCAGCAAAATCGAATACACGACTACCTTTTCCTTTAGCACATGGCCTTGTCTACATCTGCTGCAATAACACCCTTTTGAGTATTGATTGGCACTTCAGTGCTTGAGCTGAGACAGAAGAATGTAGATGCAAGTGGAAAATAAATGTAGATTTCCAAAACCAAAATGAATGAAAGCTTGCTAAGCTTCTGACCAGTGCTTTTCTCTAGTTCAGGAAATGTCCCTTCTTAAAATAACGAAGCAGTTGTCCCTTCTTGAAATAACGACCAGGCCCAGTCAACTCCCTGCAGACAAGCTCTTCACAAATATTTAAAAATCCAATTCCCTGGTGTTTCAGGGAATTTCCTTGTGTAATCTGATGCATGCGAGAGACAGATTTCATACTCTGTATTTACTATTTAATACAAATTTGTTCCAGGGTTTCTCTTTATAGAGTCTTTGCTTGTATTTTGCTTATAAAACAAGTTCAAACAACCTAGTTTCTGACATAAACAAATCGATAACATTATATACAACCTATTATATTTCAGTTAATAGAATTATATGTGAGATATTGACTCTTGTATCCTGCAGAAATGGGAAACAAAGCAGGAATTTTTCAAGACATARGAATTAGTGCTAAGTTCTGTACGCAATAAATACCAATTTTAAATTACGCACTGTAGACACAAAGCAGCACTGACACAGAGTCGTTCACCTATTCTGTAGCTTCCAGATAAATTTACCACAGTGACTTCAGGTAGGCCTTCAGCTTTACTGATGACAAAAAATAGAAGAAATAGATAAAAACAAACCACAAATATTTCACCTTTTTCTTCTGAAGATTTATTCAAATAAAGCCAAACAGCCAAATCACGTGAGAACTTAAAATAACTGTGTTGCTAGCACAGTTTTGCATTTAGTATTTCCAGAAAAAGATCTTAAATATAAGAGAATGAAAACAGTATTTCTTAAAGTTGTATCAAAAAGTAAGAATAGTCTAGCATAAAGAATTTCCAAGTCAGGCTGGTTTTCTCTGAAGATTTGCTGTTCATCAGGGGCAAAAATAAAACGTGTCTGTCCATCTTTTTGAGTAAGAAGTCTTCCCTTCTGACTGGCAGATCCAACTTAGTAGAAGTTTTAGTAATTCTCTCTTCCAGAATGACCTGGATGAGCTGAAAATTAGAACAGAAACATGGCGATGTTTTGACTGTAGGGACTGCAAATCATTGTTTCTCCCTTCATTGAATAAAAAAAGTATTCTCTGTTCTTTCCTGTTGAACCCGAGGTATTTTGCAGATACCGAACCTTATTTTACATGAATTAACCCAACAAGAGGAGCTACCCATTGGGTTTCCTCAGAGGGTGGCAAAGGTCTGATAGGAGGCCACATCCACTTTTTAATACACGATTCACACTTTATATGTCTGCTATAAGCCCTTCTATTCTTTTTCAAAACAAATAGTCTCAGCCTGTCTCTCCCCCTGATGGGGACTGCTTTTTCGTGCTGAAATCCTGGCTTTTTTTAAAATCGGTGGAAGTTTTGCCACTGAATTTAAGCAGGGTCAAGATTTTACTCTCATTTTTTGATCATTTTAGTTAATGATTTCACTTGATCTCTGTATCCTGGATTACACAGACCACTCAGATGAACACTCATCGTTCCTTTAAGTGAAGTAGTTAACTATGTCCTTATTTTTTCTCCCTTTTTAACAAATCAAAAGTGTTTGATTTGCTCTCTGCCGACAGACCTACGAACAGCGTAACCTCTGTCTCTCTGCGCCCCGATTTGCAGTATATTGTAAGTTACGAAGGTGTGGAATTGGATTAAAAGCTACAGCACAGTGCTCTGCAGATAAACCCACTGCAGGTGTGCAGTTTAATAGGATATTAATTTGGTAACAAGTGAACAAAGAGAGGAAGCCTAGAATGGGATTTTCTAGATGAAAAAATGCTATTTGTGCTGAGAGAAAGCAACTGCAAGCTCTGCGATAAGGCATAAAGATCGGGCCAATGCTTTCTGAGCTGCACTTTTATAGATTACGGCTCACTCAGAGCATCTTCATTACTGCCACTGGTTTCAACAATTTGTAGTTCATACTATGCACGTTTGGCTATATAGCAATTCATCTGCCACACTCCCCGTTAAGCCAGTGTGTTCAAATCTTGTATTGTCTCACTCCCCACCCTCTACATTTTTCCATATAAAAATAATGTTTTCCTCGGGAGATGTTACCAACTTGGAATGCATTCCATTTTCAAGATTATTAACAATTATTTTCATGCTTCAAATTATATTTTAAAAAAAGATTCAGGAATGTGCTGCACTGTTCAAAATAAATGAAAAACATGGTCTCTCTGCCGAGGAGTGTCATTTATATTCAGCATGAACTAGGAATGGAGGACCAAAAACAGATGGGGAAGGAAGAGGAAGAATGAAGGTGACAACTAAAAGATCATGAAAGGATCTGCTAAGCCACAGACACATATTGATGCTGCTGATACCAGGGCAAGGTTTGGAGATTCTTTTCTGATTTCTGTTACCAGTCCTCCCTCTTGTTTTTCCAGGGTTTCATAGCAAAACTGAGTTTTTAGCACTAATTTCAATGAGATGAGGGTGGAAGTGCGATGAACAGATTTTTTCCCCAAGCATAACAGGCTGTAGAGAAGGCATAGAAATGCCTTGTGGGACAAGATGAAAAAGATACGGAGGTTGGTGGGGTTGGCAGAGGACGGAGTGGAGGATGGGAACTGACGAAAGACACTGGGTCGGTCGCAGAGAGCTGCAGAGGCTGCATGAGGTAAAGGAGTTAAAAGGCAAAATTATGAAATACACCCGTGATGCACAGAGCAGTATGTCAGGCAGCAGAAATGCGGTCCAGGAAACAGCAGCGTGGCTGGTGGATGCCGCTAAGGCTGCTGAGGGTTTAGATACCCTGCAGAATGGGTTGTGGCCGAAGCGGGATTAGTCAGGAGCAGGGACAGATGGTTGCTTGGGAGCATGATGATGATTTTTGGTGATCAAAAGTCACAGAACACAAATCCTCATGCAATGGGAATCGATTCAGAGGATCTACAGAGATGGCGATACAAACAAAGTGGTGGGTGATGGAGATGCTTTTGGCAGCTGTGTTTTTCAGCAACCTGTGGAATTTGTATTGACACCCAAAAAGAAGGAGCCTGGGATGGTTGAGGTGGGAGCTACCACCTGTTTGAAGGACACAAGTAAGTAGAAGTGCTCACTCACTCTGTCACAGCTCCTGAAACCCTTTTGAGCTGCAGGTTCAAGTTTTTCAGCTTCCTCACAAAACACTTGAACCACAGCATCAGCAGGCTCTTAGGAGAATCTCTTCTTCATCCCACCGTTATCAGCATCTTGCACGTGGACTGGTAGAATCCATCAGCTGTTGGGATCTTTAATCTCTTAGCTCTTTCTACACTCTCCCAATCCTTCACTGTCTCCTTCCCTCCTCCATACCTTTTCTCAAGTCGTCATACTCCCCATTTCACGTTTTGTATCCTTCCTCTCTTACTCTGACACCCCTCGTCCCTCACTCTAATCAGCCTTGCTCTGTTCTTGAGATCATGTACAAAATATACAAAACTGATAGACGTACTTATAGGCGCATCACTTACACAGATAAAACCTGGGTTAAACCCTTGTCTGCTGACACCCGCATAAGAGCATTGCAATGGGCATAGTGGGCCATACAAAAGCCCATATGGGCAGCACAGTGAAAGGGCATAGGAAGCAGGACAGATACTGAATGAGATTTCTGCTGGTTTATCTCTTAATTTCTGACCATCGGTGGTTTAGAGATTCCTTGCTCATAGCCTGCACCCAGCTCAGTTTGGTTTTTGACATTAAGGTGGTATGGCTGGATGGGTCATTATATTACATTTGAAAAATAACAAAAGCTGTCAAACATGCCCATCACATGTATAAATCATTCTTGGTTTGTCCCCTTTGTGCCTTCTTTCTCCCCTCCAATTTTCATTGCTGAGCTCGTTTTAACATATCTTATATTTAAAAAACAAATGTCCACCAAGGGTCTTTGTAACTAATACAGATATTTTTAGAACAGTCCATTTCCAGTCCTGGTCCTAGTTTATGGAAGCTGAATACATCCTGGGAGTAAAATAACTATAGCAGGATCACCCCAAAAATGTAATTTTCTTCGTGAGTCTTGGTGCCATTAACATTTGTCCAGCACTGTTTTCTGGAAAACACAATGTTCTCTGAGATTTAAGCCAAGTGCTGTTACTGCATGGAAGAGAAATCTGAAAACAGCTGAATGTCTAATCCGTCGCTTGTATTAAGCACAGAGGCTTGATCCATGTTCCTGTATGTCCTTATATTTAGCCTTGTATCCTAGGAAGACTTAGAGTCTATCTTGTTTTCTACCTGTATGTCATCCCTTATGCTAGTAAGTTTGAAGCAGTGGACTGACTGCAAGAAAGTCTGGTGGAGCAGAAAGGTCTCAAGGATTTCATACTTCTGCATCTTTTGGTAAAACTAACAGGTAGGTGGAGGAAAGAGAGCCTCTCAGTTCTTCCAACAGCGAGAAAAGACCACACCATGCGCTCTCTCTTCTGATGAGTACATCATGCAGCCTGTTTGTCAGCTGGCACACAAGGTGCTCCCACCCCACCAGAACAGTGCTGCTCTTGCTTAGACAACGCTCGGGGAATCTGAAGGAGCGCCAAAGGTCTGCTGGAAACCTAAGGAAAGAATCAGGGAACTGCGGTGATGGGGAGGTGGGTGGTGTGGAGATTATGATCCCTTGATGGGATCGTGGGGTGGGATGTGGAGGATACTTTGTGGCTTGAGGTTTAGGTGACATGGGACACAGCTCCATGCAAACCTAGATTTCGTTAGTTCTACTTTACACACATAAAACCCCCCAACCAACCACACCCCTCCTGATCCTTCCCGATTTACCCAATTTATAACTTTTTTTTTTTTTTTTGTAATTTTCTTTAAAGTTAATGTTTATTTCACCTTGCTGCCTGTGGCTGTGTCCACCGAACAACTCAGAACTCTGGAAAAACGTTGCTTAATCCGAAGTTACTCTGGCTCTGCATCAAAGTTATGAGAGCTGTCTGTGGAGCATTGGCTTGAGGTTGCTCCTCTGCAAAATAGCCCCAGAGATGGCTGGGCTCATAAACCCACAGAACAGGGGACTCATTTTGCTTTGCGACCCAGAAACTTTCATCTCCCTCCTCCTCTATATAGGACAGGAAAATGTGAGCCACGAAATCCATGAGTAGCAAATTAAACAAATGCCAGGATCCTAGGTGTAAAGAAAAACAAAAATAATTTTAACAACCTCTTCATTTGCTTATCTTCATGATGTGTTCTTTTTAGAAGGGCTTCTTTATAGTAATGGGCTAGACAAAGTAGCAGTCTAGCACTCATCAAGTAGTACTTACAAAATTATGTGCTTCCAAATATCACAGCAAAATCGGCACCAACTGCAGATTTTAAACATATAAGCAAAAGCCTTTTCCCCTTACTTTAGCTAGAGAGGAAAGTGTACTTGTGTTTATTCGCTTTCCTGTTCAAGTTCTTCCCCCACATTCCCTGCTACCACAAGGCTTATCAACAACCACATACCATCCCCATTCTCCCCTCAGACAGATAAATCATTCCACCTCTTCCCAAGCAAACCCTCCTACGGACATCTGTATGTCTTGTATCTATGACATTAAATGGCCTACCTTGCAGCTTGGGGCATAACTGCTGAAAGCCAAGAGAGGCTCACTGAGGCCATAGACTTTTGAATCATACCTTGGTTGAAAGCCCTTACAGTGAAGAGTAGGTTTTCTTCCATGCCATAAATCTGCATAGGAATTCGTCAAGCAATTCATAACCTCTGCATCCCACAAACATGTTTACATGGACATCAACAAGCAGATACCATCATTTATATGAACGACCAAGGTTTACAGAGCTTTAAAAATGAAAAATACTGCCTCTTTTGATGTTATATGTGTCCGAGAAGCTGCTGCTTCTGCTGTTTGTCCTTTTGTGCACCTTTAAATTATAGCAAAGCAAGTGGAAGTACTTGTTTATCTACGGGACAAGGAAAGGGACTTTTATACTTGGAGTTCAAACTACACAGACCTGACACTCATAGCAGTCCGTGAGCATTTCTAACAGTCTTACAGGTGTTTTCAATATGTTCAATTAAGAGTGAGCATGAAACAAAAGCTACCACTCCAGTTGTCCCTTGGGATAATGCAGAGGGACACAGTTTTGAAGAGGGAGTAGGCTGAAGCAGTTTGCTTGCAAGAGAGGAATGCACAGGTCACTGTCCAGCCAGCGTGGCTCAGCAATACATCCCTGAATGCCTCGGAAGGGAGACCGGTAAGGAAATGGAGGTGTACCAGCTGATGTGAAGCTCTGTGATGGAGATATGTAGAGGCACATTTGCTGGAGAGGAGGTGGAGCTGAAAGAGCTGTAGAGGTCCCATTAGCCCTGACTGCTGTAGCACGCTTGCTCCTTGCTGCCTTACAGCGGGGGTAACTGCACGGTTCCTCCGATCACATTTGGGCATCACCCATGTGGAGGCTGGGCTGGAAAAGGGTAAAAGTCAATCCTAAATTCAGAGATGTGAGTATGCCAGTATATTATGTGTGCCAGATGTGCCAAGCTCAAGGCAAGAGCCCCAAACAGAAGTAGGTTTGGTTTTGGTTACTGATATGTGGTTTATTTTGCGGGGGGGCACACTGCATTAACATTTCCCTAAGTAATTGTGTTTCTTCAGCGTGGATGCTACATATTTCGACTTGCAGGATGCTCTCCATTCTTGCAGGAAATGCTCAGATTTAAGAAATTTCTGAAAAGCAATGACCCTGAGTACAGAACTTCTACACCAGATGGCTTGTTAACATAACAGCTTCAGCCTTGTCCACTAAAACTCGAAATCCTACTGGAATAGAAACATGGGAAAGAAGGGACATTGATAGGTCATATAGCCCAAATCTTAAAGAACGAAGAGTGTTAAGAAAGAAGATAATAATGATCAAATTAATTGGAGCATCACAGAGAAAGATTAAAAGACATTTTTTAACTCTCTTATATGTGAGAATAAATTCAGTCTTAGTGTTACTGAAGCATAGTAGGAAGACTCTCATAAATGGGATGAAAATATCATTTATAACTAGTTTAAGGAAGGCTCAGCAGAGGAAGAGATGCTCTCTATCAGTTGCGTCCCCAACCACCGACAACTGCAGAACAGGGAGGCAATTCATTAAACTCTTCTTGTGGTGGAAAGAGGGAAGAGGATTTCATCATCATGGGGAATTTCAATAAACATTATGCTTTCAGTGCTGTTCTTGGAATTCATTCCTAATTTCCTCATTGCCCAAAATATTGCATGTAACATTTGAGAGTTTTGTGCAGAACTTCTCTGGAGAGAGAGAAAGAAATGATTATTTTATTATTACTGTAGTGCAGCAGCTGATGGACAAGGGATCCTACTCTGCTATGTTCCCCACAGACACAGAACAAAACTGTGATCCCGCTCCAGAGAGTTTGCAATCTAAATATAAGGCAAAAGGTAGCAGCTAGATATGGAAAAGGGGTGCGCACATACATGCACGAACACAGACGTTAGCAGGGGAAGAATACTGACGAATACAAAAGGCAACAACCTTAACATACCCCTTTGTTATGTCTTTGTAGGAAACACATGAAAGTACAGTTTTGAAGGGGAATTTCAAAGAAGATAATGAGGTTTTCTTTGGCTATTTGTGTGAAGCCCCATCCAACAGAAGAGGGAAAAATATGAAGGTGCTCCTTTGAAAATCTAAAAAGCGGTTCATACAGTTTGGGATCAGATGCTACTCACAGGAGATGGTGCATTTCTGCAGAATGAACAATAGAGAGTGAGCCTCTGAAAGGTTTTACAAATGAAGAGAAAGGCAGGTAGGGTTGATGCAATATAGAAATGGAAGAGACTGAACTGATTCAAGACCTGGTTGTACCACTTCAAGCCACTTCGAGTGACCGTGACTGTACAGTTCCTTCACTTCTCTTGCCTTGCACTGGTGTGGGATGGATGTGATGCTTGACAGCTCAGAGCCTGAAAATGGAGAGAAAACTAATCCAGCTAAAGGAGTGACTAGTTTTCAGTCAGTTTAACACCTTAAACAGCCTTGCTGCTGGCTAGGCAAGCACTTATGTCAGTGTAAGGCATAGGGAAAAGGAGCGTATAGCTGTTGTCAGAGGAACTAACAGCCTTTTTGGCAAGTAGTTATCACAGTGGCTCTGCTCTGGCTGTATTATACAGAAAGAACCTGAAGGACTGGGAGCTATCACTTGAGAGATCTGGACTTTTTATGGTTTGGGGTATTGGTGGCCCCAGCTCTCCATCGCACCCTTCTGCTGGGGTGTGCAGCTCTTGTAGGGAGGGAGAGCAGAGGCTCACACCTCAGGCTGCTGTTCCCCATATTTCCACAGAAAAATGATGGCTTCTGCAGAAGGAGGGAGTCCTGCCCTTCCCACCATCTCCAGGTGCATGCTCCTACTTTCCTCCCTTCTGCTCATCCTTGAGTTTGGATCAGAAAACAAATCTGGTCGAAAACTAAGCATTTCATTTCCCTGACCTGGCTAGCTACATCTCCAGGCGAATGGTGCTGCTTGATGCAAGGAAGGGAGTAGGAAGAAGTGATGCCCCTATTGACTGTAGCATGAATTTACGTCAGTTAAAGTGATCTGGTGCCTCTGCCATCTCAGGGCAGAAAGGGGCGTGTGAGATGAGAGTCACAAAGATCCTACTTACCAAAACTGTCTGCATAGTTGAGGGTCATAGCCTTGCTTACTGCACTCAGTAGGAAGTTCCATCTCAACTGGAAATCCGATGCCAGTTTTCTAAACTCCTCTTTACTCCTGCTTGGCTGCAGATAGAGAAAAAAATTGCTTTGTGATAAAGTTGGTTAAAAGAATTCCTTATTGTGTTGCAGAGTATTTCCCTGTACAAACTGCATACAAAGGTGGAACAAGCAGGGTTTTTTGTTAGAATCCTAAAATAATTTAGGTTGAAAGGGATCTTTGGACATCATCTAATCCAACCTCTTGCTCAAAGCATGGCCAGCTTTGTTCAGGCCTGGTCCAGCCAAGTTCTGGATACCTCCAGGATGGAGATTTCACAGCCTTTCCAGGTAACCTCTTTCCGTGCTTAACCACTCTCATAGTAATTTTTTTTTCTTTTTATCTGTTGGAAATTTTCTTTGCTGCAACTTGTATCTATTGCCTTACGCCCTATAACTGTCAACCCCCAGGAAAAGTCCTGCTCCATCTTCTCTATACCATCCCATGAGGTAGCTGAGTGTTCTATGAGATGAAGGCATCACAGAACTGCAAAGTACTATTCTTAATTTAAAAAAAAAAAAAGAGGAAATAATCAAGCTAAAGAAGTACAGTTTACCCTGCTTCTTCAGAAAGGGGGGAAAAAAAGACTTTAACCACTGCCCAGACCCAAATTAATTGGTCTGGCAACCAACCAAATGCAGTGGTGCCGTCAAACTACTGCTAATTCTGAATCAGTGATGGAACAGAGGTGGTAGAGTTCGTAACCTATGGGAAGGTGCATATGCAAGGACGATCATACTTGAATCTTTCACAAGAGCTAGAGACATTGTGCTAGAAATTATCACTCTCCTACCACCTGCTAAAAGTCAACAGTTTCATGAATCAACCATTTCAGGAATCGTTAAGTGTTCTCTTCATTTTTACTGACATTTTTCTTCTGAATTTTGATTTATTAGGGACTGTTACAGTATGTGTCTACGAAATGAGAGCAGATACTGAAACCACCCGAGTGGATATATGCGCAGAAATACGCTTGTAGTTGTTTGCACAGATGGAATTTTTGTATGACAATTAATTCCCCCTTTTTCTGCAGCATGCATAAATTGTATTTATGCAAATCTGCAGTCTGGTCAGGTTGCTAGTGTATAATGTAGCTCCTGCAGACTAGTGACAGTCAGCATGTAGCAGGATAAATGATGTGATCACTCTTTTCTGAAATTATTAAATTAATTTTATACCTGAAAGACAAAAGCCTGAAGATTTGAAGACACACAGTTCAGGAGAACCCGGATATCTGTGCAAGGTGCCAGCAAAGACATTAAGTCATTCAAACCTATGGAATATAGAAGGGAGATCGTTACTTGAAGTGATTGGCTTGCTTTTTGGTTTGTTTCTTCAGTTTTTAGCTTTTTTTCTTTTATCTTCAGCTTAAAATATATTAAGACATCTATTTATAGCATTATGATTACTATAATCATACTATTCCTTTAGTGAGGAATAGTACCCTACTTTGAAATCAGTCGGAATTCATATTTATGTCCATTTCCACCATATCTACGCTGACCTAGTCATCATGGCAAGAATAAACACTTCAAATGCAAAAGCTGGAATTTGGTTATATGCAATACCAACTTATTTATCTGAGATTTTATGTGGTTGAGAAAGAAAAAAATCTTGTTTATCTGTTGAGGGGGAGAAAACAATTTTAAAACAATAACGGAAAATACAGAATATTCTGTAGACCATCAGAAGTGTAACTTATATTGCCAAATACCAATGCAGCTGTTCCCCCAAAAGCTTGGAACCTACCGCCCAGTGCCAGGCGGTACAACACTATTGCACCTCTCTGAATTTATACCCTGCTAACTGAGACGTCTTCCTTCAAGAAAGCATATGGATAGGGTCTGTGAAACCTTGCTTATTATAAATAACAACTTGGAAAAGCAACGAAAACAGAGAATGCAATAAATCCCCCTTGGAAAGAATACGACCATCATTAATATAACGAGCAAATGTAATAAAAGCGTTCTGCGCAGTGTTTTTGATTTTAAGCCGTATATAAATATTATTTAAATGGTTCTCCTGATGGTTCTGTGAAGAAGGCAAATCATTATTCCTACTGAAAGCAGTCACGGACAGGCTGTGGCGCATCCTTTGTCAGCAAGCGAGTCGGTGGTGGGCCAGGAACAAAGAGCTGAGGTTTCCCCCCATCAGTTCTGTGCACAGCCTCATCCAACTTGCCCGTCTCTTGCTAATAATTTAAATGGCAGCCCATTAATCTAAAAATTAACTTGCCATTATGTTCCCATCCTTTTTCATTAAGCTGGCAAATGCATTATGTCATAGCTGCATACAAACTGTGTATTTTATTGTTTACAGCAGCACATCAATCCCACAGGCCGCAATACAGCAAAAGGACACGAAAGCTGAAAGGCCAATAGTCCTCGTCCAGTTCAGCATACAATATGTTAAAATCTGGCCACAATAAATGATTCTGTGTACTTCAGTTAATAACAGAGGAAAATGCAAAACGCAACTCTTGGAAACTTCTTCTTGTCAAAGAAAACGATAAAAAAATGAATATCCGTGTTTGTCAACCTTCTTCTAGAAGATACATCATCTAGTAACACAAACCCCACTCCTGCTGCCACAGAAAGCTTTAAGAGAGAGTCAGAACGGAAAGCCTTTCATTCTTAACATTTAAAGTTAAAAGGATAATATTACGTGCTGCATTCTCATTTTTATTGGCTCTTTTCCAGTCCTTCGGGTTACAGCAAGACTGTAATTCCCATTAGGGCAGATGCCATGAATAAACAAGAGGAAATGCTGGAGCTTTAACAATGGCAAGCAAGGGCTTCAGTGGATAGACAAAATATAGCAAAAAAAAATTACATTTGAGTTCTATGTCGTTCTGCAGCTCCTCCTGATTCCTAAACTTCTTTTGAAAGAGGTTTCCAGGCACATCCAGAAATCCCTGATCGATGACAGCATGCAAGTCTGATCGCAGAACAGTGACTTTGCTGTTGCTGTTCAAGACTGTTCTCATTGTCTATAGAGAATAAGAAAACAGTTAATGCCTTTCATTTTCTCAAGCCCTTAACTCAGTCAAAAAGCTTCCCTTATTCAATACTAGACTTTATATAACCAGTCTCCAAATTGGGGAAAAAAAAATAAATCAAAGGAGCTGAATCTTAAGTTGTCTTCAAGAGTTTTTTGTTCGGGGAGACATTCTTTTCAATGACACTCTGTGTTGTTGTCTGTGATGGAGCAGACAAGGCTAACATGCTTGAAGTATCTGCGCAATTGCCTGGGCAATTGGTTTTGGCTAGAGTTATTATAGTTAAGCTAAATAACGGTATTTTGTCTAAAACATGGAATGGTGTATCAGGGCTGACTCCCTCGATGTTACCTGTCCTTAGTACATGTTTCAATTAAATTCAAAGGCAAGTTTTCTCAAGTTGCCCAAACCTTTGAGAAGGTAAAAATAACATCAGAAATATGGTGTTAGTTAAAATAATATTAGTTGGGATTTTATCCCATTTATTTGCTCATGAGTCATTTGCGAATGAATCTGGCTTCATATTTGTCCCAAAAAGTATTACTCACATAGATATTGCAAACAGTTTTCAGCCTAACATTTGATCCTCATCTCTTCACTTCTTTTTTAATTAATTGCTAATATCACACAGTATTGCTTCAGATTCTTGATGAAATGGTGAAAACAGTGAAGGAAATTAAACCCGAATCCGTTAAAATTTGTTAATCCATACATTTAGTCTTACTCACTTTCATACTGAAATCAGTTAGGTCCTAAAGCCTTTGCTGAATTTTGGGCTTTTATATGAATAATCCATGTCCACCTGGGCCTTCCAGAGGAAAAATATTTTTTGTAAAATTCAGAAAAACTTCAGGCTTCATAAACGTTTTAACAAATCCCATTCACCAGGTGCTTACCATGACCCCACAAGCAGCAGTGAATGCAGCTGACCATTTGTTTGCAAACATAATTCCCAATCTAGCAATTATTCTTTTT
The DNA here is from genome assembly GCA_035582835.1 of Phoebastria nigripes. Classification (NCBI taxonomy): domain Eukaryota; kingdom Metazoa; phylum Chordata; class Aves; order Procellariiformes; family Diomedeidae; genus Phoebastria; species Phoebastria nigripes. The sequence continues at coordinate 4,779,710 of JAYKAV010000112.1, forward strand.
CATCATTCTGCTAGCTTTACTGAAATACCAAAAGCACTCTGATTCTCACTCGGTAATCCCCTTCGGCTAAGTTAAAGACGAAGTCTTTTTTCTTATTTTACTTGGAGCTTCCAGTGTCAGAAGAAGAGCTGCTGCTTGCAACAAGAACACACGACCCAAAGGCTGGGAACTACCGGGGGCAGTATCTTCAGTACGCTGCTAGCACCCGACTCCATGCCCCAGTGTTTTAGACTGGTCCCTTTAGCTATTGCACTTCGCTATACTGAATATAATTCTCTAAATGACTGAGAGCCAGCTCTGACAACGCTCAAATACAGCTTACCAGAGGCAGGAATCAGCCCCAGGAAAAGACAAGCATCATATTCACATTCCTTTCTCGCAGGGAATTTGCACCTTTTTATGCTCTAATTACTGCTGCATGTCCAGGTAGTAGCAGCTGTCAGCCTGCTTTATCTACACATGATGGGAAAGTTACTTTTTTTTCTTTTGAATGCTGACCCTGCCAAAATTGTTCCTCTTTTCTCACCAGGTGGCTAAATTATTGCAAAGTACTCTACAAGGGACAGTGCGGTTACACCATTCAGAGGCTGCAGCTGCACAGCTCCTCCGTAGTACTTCTCATTAGGAGCACTCTCACCTGCTTTGACCATCAGTCTCAAGTTGAAATTCCAGGTGCGTTTTAGACAGAGAAAACTGAGAAGGATGATTAGAAATATCAAATGACTCCTATGTGAGAAGACGAGATAAACTTCAGCTTTGGATAGAAATAACTGAGGAAGGATGTGATGGAGGTTTGCAGGGAGAATTGCATGAAGAAAAGTAGAAATTTTAAAATAGTAAAAGAAAGTATTTTTTCACACAACAAATAATCAAACCCTGGAACTCACTACCCCAAGATGTTGTGGATGCCAAACTCAAGCTATTAAATACCAAGATGTGGATATAACCTTCATCTCAGATTGCTGGAAGCCAGGAGAGTACAATGGAGGAGGAGTGAGGTATCACTCACTCTACCCATACCCACTTCGCACGAGCATCTGATGAGGGCCACCAGGGGAAACGGGATACGAGTCCACACAAGCCTAGGATCGGGTCTGACTGACTAAAACACTCAGCGGTCCTTTCTGAGGGACGTCCACCTCCCCATGAAGCATCCGCATGTTTCTCACAAGCTGAAAATTTTAAACACCTGTGGTGTTCAGCTAACCATTTTCTGGTGTGCGTTGGACAGGGGGATGCATTTGCAGGAGAATGTTTAGCCAGTATTTGTTTCCTACCCTGTTTTGCTGGAGCCCAGTATCCATGGCTTTGGCAAGATCTCGAACAGAAGTTGTAATAGAGGCTATGTGACTGCTGAAAGACTATGGGGATGCTAATTTACAAGACTTACATAATTTCACTTATTGAAACTATTGTTTTTAAATTGCTATGGGACTAATCATCAGGTACGCTGGAACTCCTTTGCCCTTCCCTTGTATTTTAAAGAGGCTCTAGAGAAGGTGCAAACATCATTTACTTGTGAGAACAGTGCCAAGAGCTCGTTAGCACGAACAAGAACCAGGCTCAGAATGTGCTCGGCTGTAAGCGTAGATCTGACCCAGATTCTCAGATCTGCGAGGTTCACTTTGTGCCGGTTAAGCAGCGTAAAGGGGACGTAGAGCAGCCAGAGGCTGCCACTGGAGAATTCCCACCGACTAGTCTAAAATTCTCTTGCCCTAAATCTTGAGGGTGTAAATTCAATGTTGACTCTGCAGCTTTTCTGCACGTTAGGAATAGGCAGGGAGGAAGCAGAAAGCTACAACCAGTCCCTTGACGTCATGGCTTGAGCACAAGAAGAATGATGTAAAGTCTGAGTGTGCAAATCAAATGCAAATGACTGGGAATAGCTGGCACTTGCAGTCTTGCTGGATCGCATTCTTCAACGCATAACCAGCACTGTTTAGAAGCACATGAAGCTGAGCTTTTCAAGTATTTAGTATCTCCAAGGGCTGCTGCAGCAAATGGGAACTGCGAGTGCTCAGCACCTCACAGAAGTCGACCTTTTGCCTGTGTTAGTGCACCTATGCATGTTTATGCATTACTATTATTATTTTAAAAAACTTTTAAAAAGTAAAAGTGAGGTGTGTCTTTTGTATGTTGCTGGTGATGAAGTTTTCCCATAAAGAAAAGCTACATTTACTAAGGAAGAACGTGACACTGCTGTGCATTCCAAGAAGCCACAGTTCCCTTCCTTCCTCCCCTTTATTTTGGGGACACAGTGTAGTGATTTAAGCCAGGTGGCATGTTGCGAAAGTCTTGTACTTGCTGTTTGAAAAAAAGGAGACAATATACCACCTGTTCTCTTCTGCTTTCTTCTCCATTTGTGACCTATCTGTTCTGTCGTGGCCCGGACCACCTCAAAACCCAAGGTTTTGGAAGTATCCAAGGACACCAATGGAAGGAAGGCTGCAGGGAGGGTACAGCCCCTCATAATAATGCAGCACTGAATAAGTACAGGCTAATGAAACAATTCACTTCGCAGTGTTCAAAGGGTTAAAAATGCAGGTCCTGGATGCATGTCCTCTGTCACTGTAGCTGAGAAGAATGATACTGTAGAGCAAAAAGCAGGCAGAGATATTAATTGTTAGAGAGATTTTTGTCTCTTTCTTCCCAAGGAAAAAAGCCAGTCTGAGTGATGACCCTAAGGAGGAAATTTCAGAGGATGCTTCCCTACAGCACTCCTTCTAACACTGTCCAGTCAGATGGAGAAGATTTTGCCAGCTGATCCCTGGGATCCATGAAAAAGGTGAGGGTCTTGTGCCCTTATAGACCTCACACCCTGCTCCCTGACCACGCAGCTTCTCTGCAGCCAGCATATTAGTGATTTCCCTTGGGCAGGCTGCTGCAGCACGCATCAGAGAGAGTGGTCAGGATGCTACGTAAAACCAATTTTAGAATAACTCCAGCATGTGCTATCTGACTGGCTTTTGCATGGCTGGATACTGGAAGCTGTCATCTGACCCTTCCAGCTACTGTGATGTTSTCCTCTCCATGGGGGACCATTGACCATATCTCAGAGGCTTTCATGAATCCATAGGGAGGAAAAGGCCCCCTCAATGTGGGAAGAGATGGGTAGGAAGGTGACCATGATTTGGACCACGGTCAGTATACAGCTAAGAACACCTGTGCTGCTGCTGTTTTCCTACAATGGAGCATCTCATAAATAGCCCAAACTGCAGATGGGCTTCTTGAGTGAATGAGATGCCCAGCTTTTTTGTTTCATGGATTCTGGAACATACCTTGGCCATGTTAGAAAGGTCTGTCTTTCTCCTGAGTCTATTTATAAACACTGTAACTTCTGTTAAAGAAAAAGAGGCAGATGTTTCATATCATTAATATTTTACAGTCTAAAAGACGTTAATGAAGACAGATCTTTTAAGTTAGAAGGTAGATCCCTAGGGGAGCAACAGGCTAACAGAGGGCACAGCGGGGGCACTGAGCCAGCATTATGGGCTGGGCTGGGGACCCTCGCAGTTTAAAGCTTGCAAGCAGAAGCTGCCCGGGTCACCACTCTTAGTTCACTGCAAATCTGTTAACCCATAACACACAGGAAAATTACTCCTAATATTTTTTACATTAAATACTTCTTAACCAAGACTAATACTCTTTTATATGTATGGTTTAAGGTGAATGAAAGCAACGTTAATTCTAAACTTCCTATATTTTGATTAGAGTTTACATTTCCACCTTTATGCATCTAGAATTCTGCAGCACAGTTAATAGGAGTTGGTTTCTTTGGTTCTATTTTCTCCTGTTTATAATGTGCTGTAATTATGACAAGCATGGTCCAAGAATATCTTGTTTTAAGAATAAAATATAAAATAACTGGTTCGTAGTTACAGGAAAATCGAGTATAAAGCAACTTACAAACTTCTGTAGACAGGCAATGGTTTTCAAGTGAAGATTTCTGTTTCTCTGAAGTTTGTACAAACCAGAAACACCAGGATGCATATACAAAGGGTCGCAGCTGAATAATTACATACACTTCCATGCACATACATGTTAAAAACACATTACTAGATTTGCTTTGTCAAGCATTCAAATGTAAGAAATGCCAGAATTAAGACTGTCTGCAAGTCTTCCTTGAGCATATGAATGCTAATACAATCTTTTGTCTACACAGGAGCCCTGCTTTCCCACTGAGGAGTTGGTCTTCACTCAATGAGCAACTGAAGAATATTATGTTTTAGTCAGAATCTTCAGCATCATATATAAATATATGCATGTATGTATGTACATATTTACAAACACACACATATACACACACCTTTGTATAGCACAGATTTTTTCAAGTCCTCCTCTAATGACAGAGTCATAGTTTCCCTATGGGACTATGGCTTTTTTTCCCTTTATATTGAACTGCGCTATAGCCATTAATTAATTTATCTGCATAAAACCACTTACAAGGTGAAGAGACAGAACAATACCTAAATTTCAGAGGGCAGACTGCATATTATTCAGTCATCTACACAGCCAAAGCAATCAYGGCAAGAGACAGATCTTTAAAAAATTCAAGTACACTTTAATTTACCATGAATTGGGAATAATTTTGGCTTAAATTTGTTCTCACAGATTATCTGAGACTATTTATTTTTAACTGTATCCCAACTAACTCTAGTCCTCACTACTATCGAAGTTACATCAGCTAAAAAAGTTTTTAAAATAATTTCTGTAAGAGAATTGTAACACAGTCTTCTCTGCAGTTTAAGCAAAGATTATTTTATGAAAATCTCTCTATTACTCAAACATACCTTTAGATTTGGATGTTTGGAGCGGTAATGGAAACTCTTCCAAAGCATTAAGCAGCCAAAGTTCAACATTTTTACTGAACAACCTGATTGACTTCATGTGTTGCACAGGCACCTCCCCCAGGAAATCATGAAGTAGGATGTTCTCCATTTCCTAGAATACAAATTCATGGAGCTGCACATGGTTGGTGTACTACCGATATTTACAGCAGCATGAAACAAAATTGTATTGATAGTTCAAATGTAAATGTAAAGAAGCCGTTTTTTTTTCTTCCAATTAAGCAATAGCTAAGATACATTTATTAGCAGAAGGAAAAAGATCCTAACAATAAATGTTGTTTCCTGAATTAATTACTAGACACTACTTAATGACCTGCTGTAAATAAGAAGCAAATTATTTTGATCAGAAAACTGCATATTTCTATGTGGAATGTCACCGAGAAATGCAGTAGTGTTCTCAAAGTAAAAATAACTCTTGTAATTTGGAAAACAGTTATCAGTCGAAATTTCAGTCACATAACCTCATGCCAGAACCACAGACCACATTTATAACAGCATAGTCCATTGATGTTAGGGACTTTCAAAGGAATATATAGCAGCAAAATGGAAGTTATCTCAAATTCCACTGGCTCCTTTCAAAATCCATACTGTGCTGTCTCAGAAGAAGCCAAAGAACAGACTTGAGGTATGAAGGAAAATCCCATTGTACAGCACACAAAAAACAGCTGGCCCTTCTCCTCAGGTAGAACTACCAAAAAGACAAAAACACATAATAACATAATTACAACAAGTGTGTCTACAGTACCTTGAATAGCTGCCTATCGTAGCTTTTGAACAGCTGGCATACATCTGGCAAGGACATCAGTGCTATTCTTTCAGGCTGCAGAGACCTCCAGAATGACATGATACAGTCTTCCACCTGTCGCACAAAGTCCTTTATGAATTTTCACTGATTTTACACTTGTGAAACGTGAGGTGTAATTCAGTAAAACAACACACATAAGCACAGAAACAAAAGAATGACCGTGGAGCTGGGCTCTTTGCCTGGCCCCATCCTGGCCGGGCTCCAGCGTAAGTGGAAGCATCTTGGGGCAACAAGCTGAACCTCACAAGGCAGCGTAAGAAAGAGGAGAGAAAGAATTGTGCCATGGATATGCGGATATAATGAAAGATATGTGTCCATGGCCTTGTGTTTTGTGCTGGACTCAGACCTGTTGATGTGCCAGGAGAGCTCAGGACATGCCTACAAACTCAGATTCTTGGAGCACGTTGTGTTAATTAAGAATTCCTGAATGATTTGACTRAATGCTCCTTTTGTCTATAAATGATCATCTACCTTAGATCGAACCATCAAGTTAATAAGCTACACAAAAACAACTTTATCCTTAGAGTTGTTTGCTGTCGTCAGAATAAGTGTTATTAAAGCAAAGGCATACCTTGTCAAGCTCTTTCTTTCTCACCATATGTAAAATATCTTGACAATGGCTGTAGTACTCGTTGGCAAGCAGTACAACCTGGAGAAGGTGACCAAAAAGAGGGTACAAAAAGATCACACAGGCAAAGAGCTAACTCGCTTGATGACCGAATACTTGAACATACCATTTCGTAGGGGTATTTCTTCCCTAGCTCTTGCTCCCAAAGATAGAATCTGCTGAATTCAGGCCAAGGGTACTGAAATCTTTCTTGTTCAGTCTTCAGATAAATGACAGATGGAGAACAGTGCAAATTCTTGCTCTCAATGCATCAGAATTTATTTTGAACAATAAAAAAAGAAGATCACAATTATCTTGTCAGTTCTGTTAAAGGTATTAAGTACTTCCTTGAAATTGTATAACATGATTTTTTAACAAGATGTATTTCTTCAGAGGAATGCTTGTCCTTTTTTTTAGAAAGTAGGGGTGGATGAAAGAAACAAGCATGGCTGACTAAATATTTAAATCCTAAACAGGACATGAATTTCTTTTCAAAACCAGTGACTATTTAATGCTATACCTATCTTCCATGTATATTTTCTATAGCACTCATGTCACAGTTGTAACCTTCTAAATAAGGCTGCAGACAGTTGGCTCTGCTGTCGGGGTGACAGCACATTTCTCATCAGCTGTCATTACATCCACTTCAGAGCACTCATTACCGCACCCGAGTGTTCCGTAAAAATAAGACAGACATCCAGTCTCCCCTTTTTTCCTCACTTTGGTCCCCATAAATTTGTTGCTCGTGCTCTGCTGGCTGACTTCCCACAACCCCGGTGTCAAGCCATCCCATGATGGCACGCTTATGGGAGAACCACCACAGGTTAGCCTCGCATCTGCCCTTTTCGGTGAGCAGGGGTTGCGCTCTTTTTTCTTAATCATTTCCTAGTATGTAAATACTTATCGTGCCAATAACCCCTCAGCGCATTGAAAAGACACCGGCTCAGCAGCATGAGGGTCTGTTACCGTGGGCCTCAGGCAAGGAAGGTTGTGCCCCACTAACTCCCCTAATATTCACAACCTGGGCTGTCAGCCACAATTTCCGCTCTCAGCACAGATAAAATTATTTGAGCCGACGTTAAGACAACAAAAATGTTTAGCTACCAGGTGAAATAGGAGTGGGGGAAGTAAGCATTTAGGGAGATTATGCAGACAAAGATTATTTTGAAGAAGATGATGGGTTAACTGTATTTTGTCAGAACATATTATATAGCAGTTCTAATTAAACACACAGACATTTTGTTATAAGTCTAATGTATCCGAAACTCACTGTTCTTTTTTTTTGGCTATTGCTCTTGTAACCAGCTGCATCTCCATAACTGCAGGCGTTTCCACTGTGGTAAAATATACAACAGAAAAAAMCCCTTTAAAAAGCTCACCAATTTATTCTGTATTTAGTAAGAAAATGAGCTCAAACTGGATAGCGTGCACTAGGTTGGAGCACTGTGTTTGGGAAACAAACCCCGCTCTCCTTCCTGTCATTCAGCAGCCCCATGATTTTCTAACAAGTCTGAACACCAATTTCTTAATTTTAAGATAAAACTGAACCATTCATTGTGAAGACGGCAAGGTATTAGCCATTTAACAGTGCAATGTCTTCCAACTTSTTGCACCGAAATCGTGGGTTTGTATTTGTAGTTGCAGTTCATTTGGCATGATACTAATAATTATAAACATGCAAATAATGAAAGCATAATCATCCTTGTGCTTTGATTTCACAGTAAGTACATTTTCTGCACCCTGTATCAGTTTAGATGGCATTTTGTTTCTGACTTTCCCCCATTTACTTTGCAAGCCTGCCGTGATGTTCCACACGGTCAGAATTCACCTGGACCTGCAAAGTCTTGACCACTGGCTGTTGGCTGAAAAGCCAGGGAGGCAGGCGCAATAGGCTGCTTTCTTGCTTTACCATCTCCTACCTCTCTCCCTGCCTGTTTTGCTGAGGCTAATCCTACAGGAGGGAGAGGCCACGTTGCTAGTAAAAGGGACGTGCTGTGAGAGTTGGATTCCTCCAGCCAAGCCCCCATCTGCTGCTGACACCTGCTCACTGTCTGTGAAGGCATTTCAAACTCCAGGGGCCTTTTGGACTCGGCTATTTTGAAGGGTGACAGGCAGGGGCTTTGTAGAAAATGTCCTTCCACTGGTGACTGCCAACACTCAGGCTATCTAATCAGATCCCGGCTGCTGGGTTTCACTGCTGTGATGTATTATAAACCAGGGTACCGCCATACGTCCTGAAGGGACAGAGGACAAAATGTAACAGCTTATCTGCTTGGAAACTCAAGCCACTGAAAATGCCTCCTCTCGCTTCTCTGCTGTCCACAGGACTGACCCTTGCCACCTGAAAAATTACCTTTCCCTCTGCCGCTACCCTCTGCCATGAAGGCRGTGCTCCAGCGAAACAACCAAACTGGCTGCCCAGGAGAGGGCACAACGTTCATGTTGGGTATGTTTGGCAACGCTATTGACTCTTTCTCCCAGAGATTTTAGAGTCGGTGGCTGGACAAAGGGAAAAACGTGTAAGTAGAGATGTTTCATAACGCTTCTTTCAAATGACTCCTTCCCGCAGATTTCTAAAGACTGTGAAACAAAATTAATGAATATTTTCCAGCTCCTGCTCTCCCTGAGAAGGCGGCCAGCTGTATCGTCTGCTGCTGCTGCTATGGCAACACGTATCAGCATCGCTCTCCTCCAGTGGGCTGCCTCCCGCGGCAGGCTGGCTCCCCGCTCCCCCCCACGCAGGGACGGCGAGGTGCGAGAAGGGGTGCTGCGGGGGTCCTCCCGCACCCCAGCAGCCAGCCGGGAGCTCGGTGACCATTAAGTGCAACTACCTACGGGAAGCTAACGTCTATGTGCTCCCGCTGTTAGCAAAGGGGGTTCGGACTCACCCGGTGCCCGCAGAAGTGCTCGGCTGCCAGGCAGAGCTACTCGCTTCCTCTGGAGAGCGGTGCCTGGGTAAAGACAGGACACACAAAGGAGGAGGTGGGTGGGAGAAGGGGAAAACGGGTGACAGCAGAATCACAAGGAGTTTCACCATGTCTCTTGCAGAGTTTGGATGATGCTATGGGGTGGGAACTAGAGCTAAAACGGGAAATACAATGGTGGGGATGACAAAAAGGCTAACAGAGGAGGCGAACGGGAAGGACAAAGGAAAAATGAGAGGAGGGAGGGTGGTGAATGTGTGTGCTTTTGATTGTCAGATTACACTAAGATTAGAAAAGCTAATTTGCTAGAATCATATCAGATTTTTTTTTTTTATTAAAAAATCGTGGGGTTTCTTCACTAGAAAGTCAGAAGCCCAAACCTTCCCTATTACTAGAACCATAAAGCAACTCTTACGAAGCCAGAACTCACTGGTGTTTTTTTTAACACTGCCACACTCCAAGCCTCCTTGATCTGCCAGAGCAAGTACCATTTTAGGGAGAGCTTGTCTTCAAAGCTCCCATTCCTAGAGGTTACCCTACTGTAACATAAATCAGTAAAATACCAGATTTCCTTAAATCTCCATAATACATTTGGAGACCTCATTGGGTACAACTGTGTTTATTTACGCTACTTTCACAACATCATCATCGGAGTTGCAGTACACATATCTCAAAAAAATCCAAGATTTCTAAATGAACCAACTCACGGGTGGTGTATAAGAGCATCCTCATCACTCCAACTCAGCCAACAGACACATCCGAGGCCTCGCTGACTATCAAAATGCCAATGCCTTCTTTGTAGTCAAAGGCAAACCATTAAAATCTTACTGCCATTTCTATTACACCAACAAGCAAAGCTCCCAACCCGCCAGAGCCTTCATGGGCCCAGCACCATGTCAATTGCCCACTATCTTAGTACGATCAAGAAATATTCTTTTCAATAACTAGAGAGCATGGATCATAGTTTTGAAACCATCCCTTTCTTCACCAGCCCGCAGGTTGGGTTGATGTGTYGGTCTCTCAACTGGGCTCCCGGTTCCATCTTCCCCTCAGGTAGATGCACCAGAAAAAACATCTGCATGTTGGACTCTGTTCAGGCACGGGAGGGAGCAATAGTTATTTAGGGCACATACCCTACTCAGACAGACATCCCCTGCCAGAGGGAAGTTGCAACAAGCCAGAGGAGTACATCTCATTAAATGGGTCTGGTCCACAGACCAGTGTTTGGACTGCACTGAAATGGTATATTAAAAATCTTCTTCACTATAATTTGGAAATTTCCACACCAACACACTCTCAAAAATTGAGAAGTCATGGGTCAAACACCCCTGCTGCAATTATACGATTACCTCTGCGAGAACAAAATTTGTTCTTGCGGGTAGAAAAGTCTTCAAGTTTTCATTACTCTTTTTCTAAATTTCAATTTTCTAATTAAAAAAAAACAAATCTAGAATTTGCCATTGCTGGTTTTATCAACTTCATTGGATCGTAAAAAATTAATTCTGATTTCAAAAAGTACTGAACCCTACTGAGAGGACAGTAAAGATGAGGTATTTTCTTGATGTGTTCCTATTTATTTGCAAAGAATATACAAAACTCTGAAAACAGATGGAAACAAACTCGCTTATTTGGTTGAAGCTGCTGCTTATTTTGTATGTGGCCTAATTATTTTTTTCAGAGTTGTGCTACTCATGCTTCTCTGGCTGTGTTTTGTGCTTTTTTCCTGCTTTCTCTCCTTTTTTTCCTGCTGTCCTTTATCAGACACTAAGAAGTAACTGTGACACCCAGCTGCCCAGGTGTTGCGGGTGTGCACGTTGACTCGGGACAGGGACGTGTGGCTGCATTTAGAGTGGAAGCTGTTCTAATTTCAGCTGTCAGGCTTCACATAACAGCTTAGTGACTTCTTGTAACTGTCTTAAATGAAGGAAACGTCAGACAAGATAATTTTGTAGTTAAGAGACTTTTCTATTGCAACTAGAAAGATGATCTTTCTCTGAATATGATCTTTATATTTTGATTTTTTTTTTTTAAATCTGAAAAGTTATCCCGAGAAACTATATCAAGATCACTAGATGATAGCTGCTTGATGTCAGCCCTTTCCCTGGAATACACCTCCTTTTCCTTGGTTTGACCAAATTAAATATAGTTTTTTAGGAGTAGGTGTCCGGGCAGGCACCTCTGGCAGCTGGTGGAGGAGGAGAGGGAGCCAGTGCAGCCAGTGCAGCGGCTCCCCTACGGTTAAGCCTGGGCTGTAGCGTGTTCCCCAGCCGGTCAGGGAACATGGCTCGTTTCCATGAGGGGGGCCGAGGACACAAGCTGTGCTGGCATACGCGGTGCTCCTGGCTCCCAGCAGTGGCTAAAGGCTTTGTTTCTGCACCTGGCCTGGACTTAGCCAACATCGCTTCTTTGGTTCCTCCTACTTTTTGTGATTTTTTCAGCATGTTTCTACTCTGGGAGGAAAAAGAGCAACAATTCAAATATTGTTCTGTTCCCTCTCTCATCTCTTCTACGACCAGAACTAGCAGCTCTCCTACCAAGCCCAGCGAGATTGCTGCTTTCAAGTGATGCTGCAGGAAAACACCTTTCTTTCCCTGAAGAAGAAATACCAGCAGAGAAGCAGCCACAGACCCGCAATGCTTCTTGAACAGTGGCCAAGACCTTTCCTCATTACGGACGTCAAATCTTAGGCCTCTTCTGGTTATACTGGGTGCACGGGTAGCGAGGGATATCACTTCAGTAAGGGTCTCAGGGGAAACGAGCCTTGAGTTGCCTATGAATAATTTGTTTGGTCTCACAACAACCGATTGCCACTTGATCATCTGCAGAACCTGATCCTCTGCCCTGTCCCATTCTTTAGCATTGTCACTCGATGGACTTCTGCAACATTACTCTGCTGTAAAACCCGTGGAGAAGGGCAATAAACCTATGGGTATAATTTTTCTGTTCTCTTGCAGAGCATGCATTCAATTAAGTAACCATCGTGTAAAATATCACAGACACTGCAACAGCTTTCATCATAACCAGAATATCTGGATGCTTAATAGGCTGACTTGTATCCCTCTAACATTCATGCTATAGAAAAATGCTATATCTCCATTTTAAAGAATGGAAACCAAAGTACAGAATTTATCTGTATACACATTAAAGTCATGTACAAGTCTGTAAGAGAGTGAGGATATGAGCCTGGTCTCCAAAGTACAAGGCATAGGCTGCACCTATTTTTCTTCTGTGCATTTAAAAAGACTGTAAAACTGTTAAGGGGTGGCAGCATTTCACTTCCTTTTTTCTGGGCAGAAACGCAAGCCTGTGGTTTGTTTCTCTCAACCATGAGCTTAACCATGAGAACTCTTCCTTGCCTGCCTACAACTGGAAGGTGCTCATGTCTACAGTTTAGTCTGCCAAAGTATCTTACATTCATCAATTATTTTCAGACTTCTAATTTTTGCAATCAATTTATACTCGTCTTATATATTTTCTCATTGTTGTTTCCTTACAAGAGGTGATTTTAAAATCTGAAATTTCAAAACAAAGTGAAGGAAGTATTTTCAAAGTAATATGCCTCATTCTTTCAAGTAGTAAAAAACCCCTGACAACATGCTTGCGTGCAGGACTCTTCAAAAGAGTGCATTTATACTTTAATACATATCTCTTCAGCCTACTGTTTTAATACGGAAGGTGCTACGATGTCATGAAGCAATCGTCAATATGTTTATCTGAGCTCCCATTTAAAGTCTCTATATATTAGGCTCCTCTTTTAGGTTTGACACGAGTTCCTGCTCTTAAGATCTACATGGCTAAAATGTGCAATTCAAGGAAGTCTGATTAGGCAGGGCATGTTTTCAAAATGGAGCTTCTCTATTAGGGCACAGCACTTAATGGCACAGCACTTTTATAGTGTGTATAATAATAAGAAAAATATAATACTGTTGTCAATGCTCAACAGATGATTTACAGATTTTTATATACAGACAATATATAGACTGCCATGGGACATTTTATGATTAAAACATTTAAAAAAACAAACCTGTGATAATTTTTTTCAGACAGAAGAGAGCAATAACGTGCATAAAAGGAAGAGTCCTTCTTGATAGCTATTCCATCATAATGATACCTAGAAAATAAAAAAAATTATGAACTGACAAGCCTGTGATTTTCAACAAGTCAGCAAACAAGTCATATTCCTCCTTTGAAAGCAGATGATCATCCCATTTAAACAAGAAAAGACCAAGAAAAAAAGCTACATTTGTTTCTTTAAATTCTGTTGAAAATGTATTTTCCCCAACAGAAGATAATTGCACAAACTCCTTACAAACTCTTTTTAACAGTTTTTGCCTTGGAATGATACCTTCTTCTAAATGAACACACATAAGTGGATGCATGGTGTGCAACAGATTTGTACAGGACACATAGCGAAGTCAGGGACCAGAGTCCCAGCTGACAGAGGACCCCGTATCCCCATGGAAGTTGAAGGATTTAGTGCAGTTGTTCCGCAGCCGTTCACGGTAGCTTAGGGACTGGGTGGCCCATTGGTGGTTGTGGCAAGCTAAACCCCAAGAAACCTGCCAGACCTTCTCTAAGGTTTATCCCAACCTCGGTGAGCAGCGGAGTCACCATCCCTGCTACCCAGGTGCTACCAGCTGGCTCTTGCCAGGCTGGGTCACTGGGAAGCCAGGGGAGCCATGCAGTGGTTTCGGGCCACCAGCAGCCAGCAGAGGGTAACCTTCTGCTGATGGGAAGAGAGAGCATGGAGGCTGGGGGCTATCACGCACCGTCCCAAATCCTGCCAGCTATGAGGAGAAGCCTGGGAGCGTCTGCGGTGAGGCACTCCCAAAATAAAGGATCTTGCTGGATCAAGCTGATAGCAAGTCCAGACTAGTGGAGAAAAGTCGCAGATCAAGTAAGGGCATGTCAGTCTCAAAGCCAGTACTTGACAGCTACTCAAAATGCTTGTAAAATTACTGTGTCTCAATGCCCTTAAAACATCCCTTTTTCCAGTCTGGATGTTCAGAGTGTGATTAAAAGTTCATTGAATCCATGAAAGAGTATCAAACTCTCTGTGCTCTAGAAGAAGAGGGGGAAGGGAAAAGAAAGGACGTGCAGGAGGAGGATCTGACGTGGCCTGATTTAAATGGTTTTAAACTGTTTACAACATTTCCATTGACCACCAGTACATGCTGGGTCACTCCACAGATATGTGCAAGGATGAAAAGCACAACACAGACATTAATCACAGCTGCCACCCCCGTGCATCCCGGAGCCAGGCTTTCCTGACCCGCTGTCTCAAGAGCTCTGAGTAAGGTTGTGATGTCTGGCAGATGCCTCATGCAAGCCATGCTGTAACAGCTATTACAACTCAAAGTGCTAGTTTTTTAAAAACCAGTCTTATCTGGAATTCATGCCCTGATGAGGTGATTTTCGTGGAATTAACTCTATTTTAACGTACTTGGTGACGTCACGAATCACTCTGGATCTTGCGATGTATTACAGACTTGCAACCAACAATTCAGCTGCTGTATTACAGAGCTGGAGCTGGACATTCAGCCATTTTAAAATTTTATTAGAACAGTTATAAATAACATTTTTAAACAAAGGTAGCAAAACCAATACCTGGTACTCCCTCTTGTGCCCAGCCTTCTTGTCCCCAGACCCGGAAAAACTAACCGAATAAGCTAAAAAAACAAACAGAAAATTAGAGATACTTGGTAAATTCATTCTAAAATGCAAAAACATATCTGCTACATTTTTTTCTCCTTAATCACTTCTTTCGCTTTCCATCATTTGCAGGCTAATACCTGTTCTTACATACCTCTCAAATGGTAACTGAACTGAACTCAGTCAGGCTTTTGTGGATCGAAATCTAAGTAATTTAAGGGATTACCTCCCTCAGGTCGGAAATTTTAGACTAGTCTGTTTTACCTTGCACTGAAACACAGTCAGTGCACACACCAGGAGACCACCCGCAGTCAGGTGGGGTATATCAGCTAGGGGAACTCGAAGGTGCCGTGATTCTCCAGTTCTCTGCCAGTCCTGCAAGCCTTACTCATTCGAGTAGGACTTAGTCACACAAGGGACTTTGCCTACCCACTCACTCTTGCAAGGAATACTTGCAGGCTAGGGCCTGACTTATCTGTTTTAAAAGGACCTGAATCATCAAGCTGCAAAGCAACCTTTTGACCACCACGGGGGTAAACGTGAACTGAGGTCACGCAGCATCTGTCAAGGTTAGGCCCTACAGAGCAATAAGATACTGTCAGGGTAGTAATCCACTTCACCGTGATTATTCTGCATGAGCTGTCCTGTGAAGACTGAGACTAACCCAGGACAGCTGGAGCTAACATTCCCTATATAGCAGGAACAGAGGATCGAGCACTCAACATTAGTGAGGAGTGGGGGGAGCCTCCACTCAGCAGCGCAAAGTTTGGACTCTGTGCAAAGTGCACTTTGCTGGTCCAAAGGCCTGCTAAAGGACAAATTTCCCCAACTCTCACTAACATGCACCTCCAGTTTTAACGGTGTTGGAGTGGTCCTGTTCTTTGCACATTTCTGCGTGCACCCACCCCAGCTGCTCCCTTTCTCAAGCTGGTATTTCAGCATAACCCCATTTTCCTGAAAGGACAGCTGAAACTGGGGCTTCTGTGGCATGAGACACGTTACTTCTTCCCACTGCCTCTTCTACAGAGACAGCGGTGTATTTGGGCAGAGGGATAGGGCAGATGAGATTAGTAGTGTCTTAAATCATCACAGTTTGATTCACACGGGGCTTGACCACAAAAGTCTTTACAGTCCACACGCATGTAATGCAGTCAGGTTACTACAGCTTGACGAATTATTAATATCTCAGCCCATTAGCTAGGCTGTGGTAACCGATTACATGTGCGCCTTTAGTTTAAACCAGCGTTGCTGCAGTTCCTGCCCTCCTCAGCCTCTTGCTGCATGGTCCCACCTCCTGCTGCAGAAGGACAGACCATTTCAAGCCATTGGGGAGCTGCACCCCAGCTTGCTCTCTTGGGATGTGTTAACTTGCACCGTAATGCGCTGGGTTGGTTAAGGCTGTGAGCAAACAGTTGCAAGGAGCAACCTATAGCAGCTATGGCTCATCAGCTAAGCTCTTCTGCGTGACCAGGCTCATGCTTCATCCATGCCTGTCCCAACTTAAAAGTAAAGTGCATTAGCTTAAACCGCAAGAAGGCTTAGCTTACAGATGGTAACTCAATCATGCTGGAGCACCTGAAAGTGTACAGACAGGATGGGATTAATCTTACCTACGTGGTTACAAGGTAGAGATGTCTAAGCTAGTTGCTGCAGACTCTGTAGTCAATGCAGAACAGGCACTTCCGAGGCACATTTCATCTGAGCTGCCTGAGATGACTCATTTAGGGTGAGAGGAATCATATGTGACTACTTATTTCTCTCCATCGACTAGCTTCATGGCAGACATCTACCCTGAGCCAGGCAAATTCTACCCATGGGCTTGGCTGATGGGTGATGATCCATTAAGCTATGGTAATAAATCACGCTGGATCGCTCACTCAAATCTTAATTTTAAGTAAGAGTGATTTAACTTACCCAGTAAAAAAAAATTAGATTCAACTGAATTGAGATAAATGATTCATAAACCAAGGTTATCTGCACAAATGAAATTGATTTCAGGCACAACTTTTACGTAAATTATTTTGGTTTTGTGTTAAAAAAATGCTTAGTAGCTCCTACCATGGGCACTAATAGAATAATATTAGTGGTAAAAATAGGAAATTCTGAACAAAAAGTCTTGAGCAACAAATAATCACAAGGCATTCTATCTTCCTTAATTTGCTAAATAAAGTTGAATAGCTATGAGTGTTTGTTGCAATTGGGATTTCTAAGTGGTAATTGCTTTGTGGGTTGTATCAACCTCCATATATTAGAAGAGTGGAACTGTTTAAAGGAGATTGGGTTTTTCATTTGCATTTGTTTTGCTTGGGTCATTCTACAACAACTTTTAAGGGTGTGTTTGGAGCAACATCTCCCCAAGTATACTTAAAAGGGAGAGTATAAAATTATATAACAACCAAAGGGGTCTTTTAAGGATGGAAGAATCAACTCCTCAGGACGAGTTTATTAACCTTGTGCTGTTTACCCTGGTAAAGCTTTCTAAAATACATTGGCAAAAGAAATCTTTGCTAGTGTAACATATACCAGTTCACTGAAGAAAAACTCCACCACAGACAATACTCTTTTCTTTAGTATAACTCTGTCTACATGAGGGCTTACTGGAAATATATTAGAAAAGACACAAGCATAACACATTACATATTCATTCTCTCTTATTTAATCTCTTTTGATAAGCAGTGTGTATATTTGATCATCAGATTTTCTGTTTAGGTATCTCTGCTTCTTATCTTATATATCCTATCTACTCTGTACCTTTCCAAAGGTGGCTGAATTTACTTGATACTTGGAATTTGGACTGCAGCTTTCCATATACAATTCATATAGTAGCCAACGGGGTACAGTGCATCCTTCACACAAGTAGAAATTATCAGCTATCCTTTAACACAAAAACATCAATTGGTTTCTGTCAGAATTAGGAGAAAGAATTGTTAGCTTGTGATTTTGATAGCTCACATCAGGTTTACAGTGAACTCTGTAATAGTTACTCCAATTTTATAGAAGTGCAGAATCAAAAAGAGAGCTACTGCTTTTATGTTAATCTGTATTCTGGGAAAAAAGTTGTGCATCTTCATATATATACATATACATACACTCTATGTTTGGTTTTAACTTTTTAAGTTCTACTTTCCTTGTTTCCAAAGTGTCTGAGAGGTCATGTGAGACTCTGCTAAGAAATTAACTAGATCTCATTTTTTTTAATAAAAAAATTCAATTTAGTAATATCATTGTAACATTAACACCAATACAGAAAGTATTAGCATTTCTCCTACGGCAACTGTTGTTACATCAAAGGATGTAACTTTGATCTTCTAATTATAAAGGTCTCCACTATACCAAAGATAATAATATGAGCATTTTTCCATCTAAAATGTGCAATATGGTGTTTTGGGATGGAGAGTGCACAAACTATGAAGGACTAAATTCTGTTCTCATACAACCTCACTGAATTTAGCACAAGTTTAATAAGAGAATAGAATTTTAATTTACAGTTACTATGTGACAGAACTGCCAGGACTGAAGGTGTTTAAATACTCATCCTTTGGCCAAATCCCTTACTCATCTACTTATCAGAATGGTCATAGTCAAGTAAATGCAACTACTTGTGTGAATAAGGTGAGGAAGACGTAAACTTAGTTACTTATTAGCCTAAAGTATTACCTTCACCAGAAAAAAGACCTTTAATTATGGGACAATGCCAATGGTTTCGATGTCAGAAGATAATAGCCTCCTGCAGTACAAATACAGGAGCAAAGCTGGAGCAAAGAAGCAGAGAGATTAATTTTCAAAGCATGACACACTGATCGTATGACAGTGTTTTCTTACTGTGACTCTGCTTCCGTTATACCAAATGATTTATGCATATTTAATTAATTTATCAGCTGAATGCTAGTGCAGCACAGTGCCAGCTATTCACTGTGTCTTTACTGATAATCGAGTTGATTGGGAAAGCAGACTTTCCATAATCACCAGGTGAGATAAGCTGGTGGGATTTTAAATCAACATCCTCTCTTTTATTAGCAGCCTGATTTCAGGTGACCCAGTGTTTATCTTTCTGTATTAGCTGTATTGGCGGTAGATAGTGGATAAGGTCTTCAGCAAACTGTCTTGCTAGAACAGACTGAGCAAGACGATGATCGCTGTGCAGTCTGACGATGTCTACCTCACCTTTTATTCATGCCTCCTCCCCTTTCTCCAGGGAAGAAGGCTGACTGCCTCCCCCAGGTTTCCCTCTCCCTAGCAAAAGGCCCCGAAATGCCTCACTTTTACCTCCTCGGAGCCCATCTTCTCACCCTCCAACCCAAGAGGCTGGGGCTGCCAAGCGCCGGGGCTGAGCTGTGCTGGGCTCCCTGCCAGCTCCTTACCGCCTCCAGCCCCACCACCTGACAGCAAATGCTTCACGGCTAGAAATGAGCAGGAACTTGTACCAAAGATAGGGGATCTGCTGCGTTAATGGGGTATTTCCCGTCATGGGGCTGAAAGGTAAATGAAATTTATTCTAGATAATAGTCCTGACCGAGCTCTGCCTCCCAGCAGGCAGAAATGCTTGTTTCTTCTACAGCAACCATCTCAAAACCCTTCGTAATTGAGCAGTCCCAGAGGAGATTAAACCTAAGTCCAAATTCATCCTTAATATAACACCACAAGAGTCATTGGAAGCACAGCAGAAATTAATTCATGCTTCAGTAGCTGGTTTCTGCCAATAGTTTTGCCTCAGCATTTAACTATTTAGTGACAAAATATTTGGGAATTTCATTTCGTGAATTTATCGTCTATTAAACTGCCAGCCTTTTTCAAATAACAAGTCAAACACATTCTTAGTGCTGACACATAATACAAAAATACTGTCTATCAGGAAAAAAAAATCCACAAAGAGCACAGCGCTCATCTTCTTGCCTATTAGCCCCGAGGTTCTCAAAACCCCAAGCGTTTATGGCATGCATCAAAACAAAACTGTTAATAAAGACAACAAAATCAAAAGGAAAGAGTGGTAAGGGAGGAAGATGGAGGATAAAGAAAAAGCACATGGGGAAAGACCTCCTCCATGTATCTACTACTTTCTATCCACACTTTCCGTTGGGATTGTTATCTGATTGGTTCTAGGACCTCAAATGGACTCCAGGTTTTGGGGGTTTGCCACCTGTTATATGTGAACCCTTGGCAGCCAGGCCATTCTACAGGTGTGCAAGTCTGCTGTTGAACCATTTCTGGACCAAAATCTAGTTTGCTATTGTCAATGCACCAACCGTGAAATGAAGCTAAATACTTAAAAATTTTGAAAACATGAAAAGGTGATTCAGAAGGTTGTTGTGATGAAAAAATCATTGGTTCATCCTTTCAAGGATTGTTTATGATTCAGTTTTATGCAGTGTCTCAAACTTGTTGGATGACCTTGGATGAATCTCCTCCTGCAGTCCTTTTAAAATGGGAGTAGTGGTACCTATATCCCAGCAAAAGCACAGACTAACTCCCGCTGCTCAGATACTACTGAGGGGGGGAATAAAAAGATTGAAGATTAGTTGCTGTCAAGTTAAAAGTTCGCTTGTATGTGTTGTTACTGTTTCACACAAGTTTTCAACACTGTTTACTAGCTGGACTCATCTGTGCTTGGGGAAAGAAGGAAAGTAACCCTGGTCTCTCTTCTGCCATCACACGGCAGATGACGCTTTTCTCAAAGCACAAGAAAACGATGGTGACAACCTTACTCCACCACAGAAAGTATCTCACTGAGGAGTTCAACCATTACCTTCACCTCAAGGAAAGATAACGTTGGAGAATGACAGTCACTCAGCATCACTCTGAATGCCACTGTGCCACCGGCCATGCAGCCTCGCAGCCACCCATGGCGTGCTGTAAAAGCACGCCAGCTATGAGTGGTCCAGCTGGGGACGGTCCTCGCCATCTGCACTGCAGCATCACATCAAGTGGATGGCAGCCCGGCAGGCAGATCCCAGTGAGTGGGTAGGCTGAGACAAAATCCCACTTCCCCCACATCAAACCACCTCCACGTCAGTAAGACCTGTGGTGGGAGACGGACTTCCAGGGAAATTTCCCTGCTATCGTGGCATCATTTATGCACCACCGTGATGATGGGGCCTTTACAGCAAACCAGACTTTTGCCCTACGAAACTGCGTTAAGTGTTAAAAGTCGGATTCCTGCCCTCCCTGTAGCAAGCCCACCGGGCAGGTCCTGCGAGACCCCCGGCGAGGGGGGGAGACGAGCCTCGCCACCTCCCGCCCCGCTCCCCCCTCCATCCTCAGCCAGGGCCTCCCCAGCCGCCCTGCCGGCTCAGTCCCCGGCCGCGGGGAAGGGGGCAGTACGCACCAGCGGATGATGGAGAGGTGCAAGAGGGAGGTGGGGCTGCCCTCGGCCATCCCGGGCGGTGCCGTGCCGTGCCGTGCCGTGCCGTGCCGTTGGGTACCGGCCGGCGGGGCGGCGGGTGGCCGCGCGCCGCCTCCGCCGTCGGAGCCTGTTCCCGGTCGCGGGGCGGCGGCGCGTCCAGCCCGGCCCCCGCCCGCCGCACAAGCCCTGCCGAGGGCCGAGGCGCTCCTGGGCTTCGGGGCAGGGCCTCACCGCTTCCCGCTGCAACCCTGCAGGGGGGGCGGCGGGTCTCGGCGGCGTGGATCCTGCGCCCACTCAGGCGTGGGCGCAAAGCTGAGCGCTGGGGATGGCTCAGGGCGACCTGCGGCTCAGGTGCAAACGCCAGCCGCGGTGTAGCCTTTCTTGGCACCGAGTCCTGCGTGGGCAAACACGAATTTTATAGGAACTGCAGGTGAGAAAATGAATTATATGTAAATCAGGAGGTACAAAGACGCCGGAAAGAGGCGTAAACGAACCATTGTGCGGCAGGACATTTGAATAGCATAAGTGCTGTCTTAATAGGTTTTGCACGCCTTTAAAACATTATTTTCAGAGTTTTCTACAAGAATGCTGTAAACTCCCATAATTGTTTAATTTCTCTTTGATATAGATAGATGAAAGGGCTGTCTGCTCCACTGAAACCCTGTAAGCACTTTTCCATTGCAAGTGTCCATTATGCAAAATGAGCTTTACTGCCATGTGACTGGCAAAAATAAATTATGTATGGCTGGAGCGTCTAAAAGCTTCCTAGTGGATGGCATTGGGTTACATCAGAGCTCAGCTTCTCAGAAACTCCCATGGCTTCTTCATGTTAATTAGCAGCTGAAAGCCCACGTATGATACAGACTGGCTTGCTTGCTTTGTTGTGACAAGATCACCAAAGCCACCGTGTCGGTAGACAGCAATATTAAAGGTGGGGGGGACAGGGGACCAGGAAAGAGGAATTTATGGTGGAGGGTTGCTGGTTTTCTAGTCCCTCAATGTAACTTGCTTTTGAGGAGCAGTGCACGCAGATGTCATGTATAATACATGTTGCTTTTAATCTGTAAAGCCTCATGCTGTGTTGAGAACCCCGTGGGAAGATGCTATCCACTCACAGGGCCCCGAACCAAAGTCTTGAAAATGATGTCTGCCCAAAACACAGGTTAGTATACGCACGGTAACCAGCACAATCTGTCATCCATAATTGTACTTAGCAACCTATTGTGGAAGCTTCCCTCAGTTACCGTTCTTGGTTGTTGTCTGATTTTGTATCTCCATAGTCTACTGACCTCCAGCTTACACAGCAAATACTCCTGGAAATACTGCAGAGTGCAAGCTTATTCAAGTTGCTTTAAAATAGCTGTCATAAGAACCAGCAGCAATCATACTGCAGCAACCATAAGACCTGTGTGGTTTTGCTATGTAAGTACTTACAGAGCTTCTGAGGTGGGTGTTCCAGTAGATGCTGAATTCTGTGCTGCCCCTACGAGACTGCAGCTGTGCCCATGCCTGGCACGCTCACTGCTGATTCAGGTGTGCCTGTCCACGCTGCAGTCATAGCAGTGCCTTCCACTTAATGTACCTGGGGAAGAGGAAACCTCATCTCCAGTTTCCAACAACTGGCTTGCTTACATGTTTGCATGTGCCTCTCGGTCTTGGTCGTAGTTCTCAATGTTCATGGCCAACAACTGGCTTTCTGGGCCTGTCTGAAACTCCACAAAGTTCGTGAAGCTCCCTAGGCCCCAAGATGCCTTAGCAGGAAAAAAAACATTTACAACTTATCTAAAACTGAAAAATGATAAATGGGCTATTTCTGTGGTGACAGACTGAAAGCAAGGGGAGTCACACAGATCAGAAAGTCCCTGGATGACAACTACTACTCAGAAAGAAAAGTTTTGATGAGAGGAAGAAAATGCTGCACAAAGAAACTGTCCATGGATTGAGAGATATAAAGTAGGTCACAAAATTTCTCTTGCCCAATTTCCAGATCACAATAACGAGATAGACAGATCTGTGTGCTGTTCAGATCTTGACACTACTATTACTTGATTAGGGTTTTTCCAGTTTTTCAGAAAATGTCTCTCTAACCTTTCTCATAAATCTAATCCTTTTGGGGGGGTGGTGGGAGAGAAGGGGGATTCTGATTTTAAATACCAGTTCGCTAGTAGAATTTGATTGAAAACCTGAAATCTGCTTCTTTAATTTAATCCAGTCAGATAGGACAGGGTGGATATACATTAGGTCAAGCTGCAGTAAGTCTTTATTCTTGCATAAGCTGAAAGTTGCAAAGCTGTTTATTGCTGTCATGGACATCCTCCTTGCGTAAAATGAAAGTGTATTTAATGAACATGCACTTTGAGTGAACAAAATTTTGACCTAAAAAATAGGAGTATGGTTGAACTGATTAAAAGGCGTGCTAAAGAAGCTCCTTTCCTCTGACTTTCACCCGTAACTAGGGTGAAAATCAAACTTTGAGGTAACAGGCATCTCCAAAATGTTGCAATGAGTGTCTTCAGCACAAAATTGCCTCTTCAGATTACTCTCCCCTCTCAAATCTGCCCCTCCTCACCCCCACGTATTCAAGATGAGATTTGGATACCTTGTGAGTTATTCTTTGCTGTAGAGGTAAACGGACCATGTAGGAGCTATTGCTGGAGACAGCTGTCTTGTAAAGGAACAGTAAAGTGCTAACATCTCTCAAATATTTCAATATTTAAAATAAGCCCTTTATAAGATTTTTAAGCACTTAAGCTAAAGTATGTATTAAAGTATGTATAAAACAGTCTTGAGAGCAAGTGAATCCACTACTGCTTCCACCACTACCAGCAGCAATGAAAATATGTCACTGTAACAAATTGTATTCCCCTAGAGTTGAAAAGGCCTCTATGGTATTTATTTCATTCATTCTCCTGTAGAAAGAAATGGGTAAAAGAGGTTGAAAAGTAAAAACAAAAAACCAAATCCCTCCCAGCCACCCACCAAGTCAAGGCCCTGAGCAACATACTATCAAATTTTCAATATGAAAAGTTTAAAGAATCTGGTCAGTATTGGAGTAAGAGTCCTGGTGGACAAAGGTAAATATTGTGCTTTGAGAAATCAATCAGTACATTTTGTTGGTTGGTGGGTTTTTTTTTTTTTTTTTTATCTCTACTAGTTGACCTACCAGGGACAAGATGACATCTGTGCAAAGGTTTACTGATTTTTCCTTCCTTTGAGATCTGAATAATGCCAATGATCAGGCATTACCTCAATCTGATCAGTTTACTGTGAAGAGAGATCTTCAGAGTCGTAGCTGCCTTTCAAACCTTAGTTTAAAATAAATCAACTTGACAGAATTCAGAAAATACAAAAGATTACATCTGGTTGTATCACGACATTTGGAGCAGCAGCAAAACCAAAACGGGATTGCAACCACCTTCTCCTTGAATATAATGCTTTGACGTTATAGAAAACTCTGTGTACTTCACAAGCCACACACTTCAACATGAATGCAAATGAGGAAGAGGAAGGCTCCTCTCCTAAGTGCCTATGGCAAGTGAACTCTTGTGCATGAAAACCCAGTTCAGCAAAGCATGTCAGCATGTGTGTAAGACCGCTTCATTTCAGCAAAGCATTTAAGAATGCGCTTAACTTTAAATATGTACTTAGCTGAATCGTTTTGCTGAGTGGGGATTGATGGCAGAATTAAGGCATTAAACATTAATGACAGAGCTGGGAACACAAAATGGTATGTAAATCAGGATGTGTCGGGACTAGAATGAACTGATTCAAACAATGTGGTCATTGCATGATTAAGATCTCTTGAAAGATGTGAAGACATTAGAAAGGCTTAGGGTCTGGTGACTTGAGATGGGGGACAATCACTGACAATCGCTCCAGTCCTTGCACCATCTCAAATCACCCGGTTTTGGAGTGTCTGGTGGGGAGACTGGGTGGAAATCTCTTCCACGCAGTAACTGAAACACTTAAGTCTCTGTGGTGCAATGTTAATCCTAGGTGTTGCCCAGGGCAGTGTTGGCTACTGATCTCCTTTTGCCTATGATGAAGAATGAGGGTACCATGACAGCATTTCCAGGTGTCTCCATGTTCTCTGACTGCTTTTGGTCCTGCCACGAGTGGTAGCAGGGTCTATCTGAGCAGCTCTGTCCCTCTCGTCCTGAGGGACTCTGGTGTGAACGCTTCCCACAGGTCTCTGCCGGTTGCCCTTTGTGCTCCCTGTATACGCAGTGCCTCTAGGAGGGTGACTATGGAGCTAAGGACTGTGGTTTCCACCATGTGCTGATGACACCCGCTCTTTATATTTCTCCCTCTTTAGACCCGCTCAGGGCAGCCAAACAATTTATACAGTGACTCATGAAGATGGAGATACGGATAAAAGCCTATCTGTCCAGAAGTGGCTGAGGTAATGCTTGCAGGAGAAACCAACTGCTTCATTTCTGCTTGGCAGAAGATGCTGTGTTTGCTCCTCCAAGTCTAAGTAGTATTTTATTGTGCTTCCCCCGTTCATTCTTTTTGTGCTTTTTGTTTTGTTTTCTACATCCTGGATGTATTCTGTTTAATAGGACAATCTATTATTAACGGCTGTGCTATAAACTCCGAAATAGTGATGCTGGTTTCTCATGTTACAGTAATTTGAACAGAAACAAAATATATTTTTCTTTACGATAAAAGCAGTGGTGAGTCATACAGTAAGCTTAATCTATCTCAAAGGCTGGTGGATCAAACAGCAGCTCTGACATTAGCTCCTGTGCCTGATTTGCAGACCACATGCAAACAACCCTTGACTGTATTTGTGCATCAGGAATGTTTACACAGTGAATCAATTAGTTTTGAAGGAAGGAATGGCATTAAGGGCAGCTTTGAAATATGCTCAAGGTAAAGTCCATCTACAAAAGTTTTGAAAAGAGAGAAAACATCTCCCTCCTCCACCAGAATAAATACAGACTTTACTGTGAAAAGAGATGCTTTCTTTTTTTTTTTTTTTTAATTAAAAATGACAGGTAAAAGTGTTTCACTTAAATAACTGATTAAGCAATAATTTTCTTGAAAGCGTTTGTTGAAAGCTTCAGCATAATAAGTTTGACATAATTAAATGACAATGCAGTTAACAGTTAATCTCTGAGAATGACTTTTATTATAACAAATAAAAATCCTGCCTCAATAGTTCTTTAAGGTAAAGCATGTATTACACGAGTGATGTAGTTTTATCTTCCCACCTTTTGAACGTCTTAGACCAAAGTGGCACATCAAAGAAATATTGTGTGCATGTAGTGTCAGCGGCGATATGATTAAAACTGTATACAGTTGTATAACTGTTCTCCAAATTTCATATTTGCAAGCCCTATTTTACAAATCTTGTTTTATCCTTCAGACTAGAAAATGTAGCAGGAGATAGCATGATTTATGCCTTGCTTATAGTTACATAAATGATATTTTCATTTAATACTTGTATCTGAGACTACCAATGCATTCAAGAGAGAGAGAAAACATCCTAAGAGACTTAATAAGCATTACCACGTAACCACTGTAGGAATAACGAAACCTGAGAGTGCCAGGACCCATCTGAGTTGTTCTCAGTCAGGACCCCACTTTGAGCAGGCACGTGGACTAGAAAACCTCCAGACATCCCTGGCAACTAAAATTATTCCATGATTGCTGCATGGTCTCTTTCTTAATTGCATCTGAAGCATTTGTGACTTGCCTATGTTTGGCTTTTGTTCAAATAAGTAGAACATTCATTTACGTTGCTAGTAGCAGCATTGCTGAGGCTGCAGCAGTGTAAAGATACAGCCAAGACAGACTTCATAAAGAGAAGTAGTATCTTTTTCTTCGGGCAGTTGATGCAGCTAGAATAGATACAGATATTGTGGGCCCACACACATCGTGTTGGATCTGAAGTAAGCGGCAAACACGAAGCTGAATAAAGGTTGGGAACAATTTCTCTGGTAGAATGAGAGTATGTCTCTTTTTCCCAATTTAGCAAATTAGATTAGACCGATATGGATTAGGATGAGAAGTTGCCTTCTATATTAATTTATACTCTCTGTTTCCATTGGAATAAATTACAAAATCAACTTTTGTGAAACATTTGATACAAAATCCCCTTTTGAGCAGCTTGTGTGTTTATACTCTGACCCCACAGCTTTTTCTACAGTTGTCCACAGACATGAAGGAGCTCTGGGGGGGGTTGGAGTATGACCAGCCGTGGTGGGTCTCTGGACTGGTCGACATCCTTGATTTATGGTCCTGATTTGTGGTCCTGATCCTGAACTACACTCCATCATTCCTAACACTTACAAATACATTTGTTACTGCTAAGCATTTCTCAGATGACTTACATAAAACATTTCCACCGCTGCAAACTTCTTATTCCGACTGTGTGCTATTTCTAACATGGGACTGGCCCTCTGGTTAGTACTGATGGAGTTTTGCATGAGCAAGGACTACAGTGTATTCACTTGAGTGAATACATACCCTAAATATTCATTTGCATTCAAAAGGGAACTTCTATTTAACTGTGGTTGTAAACCTTTCATATTTATTTTCTATGAATATGTGATCATGCGAGCTTTACTAGCATAATACTTGTCTGTGAGAATTCCCATATGACTTACTCATGGGAAGCAAACATTTAATTCAAATGTTGTGTCACCAAAAGGCAGTTCAGAATTTTCTATTGACTTTGTTTTGATTACTTATTCAAATTAAATGTTACGATCCTTGCAGATAAAGAGAAGCAAAACTTGGCAATATTACAATCAGTGGGACAATTCACATTCACACTCTACTTGTTAATTTAAAAAAACTGCATCAATGTAGATCAAAAGATGTATGGGGCATAAATTAACGTTACTTGATTTATTGCAGAAGATACATTCCCTGTTGAAAATTTCAATCATCCATATTACAAAACTCAGACCTACAATTATTCACTGAAGTAATTCATTCACAATTTTATAACAAACACATTTCAGACATGAACTGCAGATCTACAAGTGATTCAAGGTAAAATTTGCCAAAGAAAATCCTGTGGTAAAATCAGCGCATGTGAGTTAGAGATGCAGGATGGGGTTGCTTAGTTACTAAGCAGGAGGTGCACCTGGAGAGCACAGTGCCTCTGCACTTCAGAGTATGGAGGTGGGTTTTGCCTTTTACTTTTGAATGACATTACTGCTGAACGTTAAAATCTAAAGCGTGGAACCAGGCAACATTAATGAACAATCACTCTGCTCAGGCAGCCTCATGGCAACTGCAGCCAGTGGTAGTGCGACCACCCTTCCAGCACGGAAGATAGAATCATAGGAATAATAATAGACAAAACTTGATTTTAAGGGGCATTTTAGAAAATGTACCTCATATATTTTTTCTCTCAAATGCACTCCTACTGCCCTCAGATAGACAATTCACAGTGCTTTATTATCTGTGTAGTACTTAACAAGTTTCTGCAATTTGCCAAGATTTGTTTATAAAAGAAAATATACTTTCTACTGCTGCTTTTGAGTTCAGACCAGGCTTAGTAACTGCGAAAATGGGAAAAAGCTAGGATGTGAGGATGGGACTTCAGACTGTTCTTCATAAAATACTTTCTGGGAATGTGAGATGGCTCTTCAGAATTTCTCGGTCTACAGTATTCCTCGTGCAAGCGATAGAGGTTCAGCCTTTCAACATGTTTCAAACCCGCAGTAATGTTTACGGTTTCCCCAAAAGGCAACCTTTTTCTATTGAGAAAACAATTGAATCGTGTTTGGTGAAATAAAATTGTGGAGGTCGTTGAAACCTGTCTGGAAATTTCCAGGGACCTCCAGTAAGAGTTCTCCTGAGCAACTCCTATAAACGGTGGGCTACCCTGCTCAGTTGAGACACTGAAAAATTGCAACAAAACACACCAGAAGCCATTGGCAAAGCTTTGGAGGGTTCTTCCTTGTACATCATCTCCTTAGCTGGGTTAAAAGTGTACACACGATGGCTGGAGTAACATCATATTTTAACAGGCAAAAACCAAAGCCACATCTACAGCTTTGATTCACGGTGAGCAATTCAGCACAGTCTTAGAACTACATAAAAAGACAAGTTGTTTTTTTAATGCTGTGATTAATTAGTATTGAAATACTAACTTTCTTTGGGCCGAATTCTACTTTGAAAATGAGATTTCATCAAGAGTGCTTAGTGTTGCTCTGCACAGGTTTGATTGATTGATTCAGTTTTCTTCCTGCTCATGCAAAAATGAATGCAGTAAGACATGACTCTTAAATTAAAGAGTGGATTATCACCTTCAGGGAGAAATCAAAGGAATTAGGAAGAACCTCAAATAAGGGATGGATGAACACATTAATGACAGAAGGGTTAGTATTCACTGTCTGCTAGTTTGAAAGAAAAGATCATTTCAGTGTGTGAATGACAAAGCTTTTTCAGTCTCCCAAAGCCCAATTTGTTAACTATTAGTGCATGCTAAAAACCCTTAGCCCTTTGATAAAAGGTTGGGAAATAAGCTGTGCATGGTTAAATCTAAAGTAATTTTTCATTATTAGTAATACTATTAAATGCGGTATTTTGCCCTGTCTGTTTTTGTTGGGTAGGTAGCCACTCATGTTCTGCCAGTTAATCCTGTTCTTTTGTGTATTTTAATTATAAAACACCTAATAATGTGGATGACTGCTTCTAAGAAATGAAAAATATCTGGATAAATAGAGAGGTGGTGTTGTCTATTAGGACCAATATCCAGGTTTGATTAAAACCAGGAAAGTCTGCTTGAGCTCTTAAAGAAGGAAGACTTTTCTGCAACTTAACACAGGTGTGAAAGACTTGCTCTCAACTCTAGCAGAGATGCCTGAAGTATAAGGACCTGGGAATTTTTGTTCAAGGGCAGAAATAGTCAGCACACACAACATCAGATTTTGTCTGTCCAGCCCTCCTCATAAATACTGTTGCTAATTCTACATGTGACAGTGAAAAGCATTTTGCGGGCTTGTGAGATTTTTACATTTTCGGCTCAGTGTGGTTTAACCACAAGCTTTGTAGCTTGGAGAAAAACAACCTATTTGTGCATTTCCCAAAAGCAATGGTTCATACGCCTCTGAAGCAGAGAGGATAAAATGCCTATGCTGTGGCCAGTTTCAATGCTTGCTTCATCGGTGGTGCTGCTAGTCATCCTGCAAAGCCAATGTAGCTTTTAATCACAGCCACTTACACTAACTTCTGATAGTCTGAAACAACGGGGACTTTCCATGTTTTCTGATCAGGCCCTTACAGTTGTCCTTTTGTTAGTACACAGAACTCGGCAACTCTTAGAGGCTGGGTTTAGCCAGCATTTCTGGGTGAGATCTCAGCAAAATTTGGAGTCATGTATGAGCCCAGATGGAAACTGAGGTCTTTGGAAAGCCTCATCATCATTATCGAAGTGCGACTATTCTACATCAGCGTAACCTTTCTGGGGACCTCACCATGGGTGAAAGTACTGAGCTGAGGAGAAAAAGGGATCAGGAGAAAATATACTACAGTAAGCCCTTACTAATGAATGAATGCATACTCATGCATACTTCAGCTATCTGCTTTGATATCCAAATACAATAGAGCTATAGACTAAGCTCAGAATCTGACCTTCAGTATCTTACCACCAGGGGCATTTATTCGTCAACTGGTTTCTTTAGTCTTAGGTTGTTTTCCTGATCTGTGCTAAGTAGTGAAGAAGCCTGGTAACCCCTGCTGTGCCAGAAAAGATTGTCCCTGTCCAGTGATGACGGTGTAAGACTGGCAAACTTGAGCCCGACACGTAACGACATTTCCTGCCAATCCTTCTTCATCAGCAGAATCCAAGCTTTACTAAACAGCTTTAGTGATGGGATAATGTTTACTTCTGTCTGTCAAGGCCTCCTTTTCAATGGAGGTACAGGAGGGTTCTGAATAAAATCTAGCCCCTCTTGGTCATGAAAAATTATGTTATGTTGTGAAGCGCAGGTTGTACAGCTGAGAGCATAACAATTTGTGGACAGAACTACCCCTGGAAAAGCCATTTCTGCTGCTCTTCTGCATGTCCCTATCTGCCTTTTTATCACTGTTTATCTTTTATATTTATGAAATATATCTTTCTGGATGGTGGTCATCGTTTAAAGATTATTTGCAGAGAATGACAATTGACTGCCATTTTGCTTGGTCAAGCCTTTGGAGTTCTTGAAATGCAAAGATTTATGGGTTTTGGCTCTGTTTGTCCCTCACATATATACATATATAGCAAGTTGGCTGATTAAAGTAAGTAGTACGGAGGAATCCCCATCCTAAGAACAGTATCTTCAGCTACACTCGTGGCATCAGTCAATATTTGTCTTTTGAGACTATGGAGGAAAAATACACAACACAAACACAAAATGAAGGAGCAGGAAGTATTTTTTTTCTTTGATCAAAAATTATGCTGACCTTTATTCCTTTGCTACATATTGAAAGCCCATCCACCTATAGAACATAATGCTACAGCTTTGAGCAGGGGAAATTAATTCAGCAAACACAAGGCCCTGATGACTCTATGATCAATTTCAGAACTGCCCCTTCCCCTTTAATAGTAGGGATAATATGAGGATGTATTTTGGGAGTCTCCGTAGAACTGGGCCAGATATCAGGGTTTTAGAAAGAGAGAAGAGCACTTCCCTTTTTGGTAACAATCTAAAACTGTTTTAACATCCCTGAATGTGTTCTCCTTCCTGCGGCAAACAATTTCAGATTGTAAGTGGTTACCGTTGCTTGTGCCTTTTGGTCACAGCTGCATTAACGTATGCAGGAGCATATGTGAAAAAAGCTTTGTCACCGCACTTTAACATTACAAGTATTTGAATATGGATCAGAATACCTGGGGTCTAAATCAGAAAGGTTGCTACCACTTGTGAACAAAGGCAGTTAACACCAAGCTCTTACCTGCTTTTAATCCATGGAGAGGCTGCTGGATACGGGAGGTCTGCTGACTTCTGACTGCCTGAGCCCTGCTTGGAACAACACTGACCGCTGCTAAGGTTAGCTTTCCACATGGATAGGGCTGCCGTGCATTTACCTACAGCAGATGAGGGATGAGAGGACCTACTTGGCTTACCAAAATAATTGTTCGACCTTCAAGCATTCTCATACCAAGCTCACRAGAGACAATGTGATAACCACGAATGCCTATAAACAACAAAATCTAGGCTCTTATAAACAGCAAAGCATAGGCTGCATGGGCACCAGCTGTGCTCTCTAGCATGTTTTATTGAGAGAGCAGTTTGATAGTTATGGGCTTTCCAGCCATGCACTGAACATCATGACAACCGTACCACGAGTGATGCGCTTTCTCGCCTGTCCCTTCCCCAAGGTGAAAGTTACACCAGCAGTGCACTACTTTGTTTTGGCAGAAGTTTTGTTTTAAATGCACGTGTTGCTATTTGTGTACAGTAGAAGAAGTGAGGCTTAAAGCAGAGGTCTTGCACTTGGCACAAAAGATGCAGGCTTGTACTGTTCATAGTTTCTGGGGGAGTTCATTCCCCGTAAGATGAGGTTTGTCATTATGGGAAGTTCTCTTTCAAGTGAGGAGCAAAGCTGGTCGTCACAGTCTTCACAAAGGAACTTTAGGTGAATTTGGGACCCAGGCCACTGAGTGCTTTGGAGACAAGAGACTTGGGCTGGACTCGGTATTGTATGAAAACACTAAAAGAGGGTACTTGTCCTAGACTGCGTGGTGAGAAGGAGTGTCACAGCCTTCTGTACTTGCTGGAATTTCCTAAGGGCTCGTGACTCCTTGCTCATACACATGGCATTGCTTTAGTCTAGACAAGAGTTGACAAAAACTTGTATAAAGGGGAACAGGTCATCATCTGTCAGAATAGGGAGGAAGTGTCCTGGAACTGGAGGGGTGGGGTGTGGTAGGAAGCAAGAGCTTGGCATCTGTCAGGAGCCCCTGGAGCTCTTGCAAGTGACTGACCCAGTGTGCCAGTTGTGGTTTGGTAACTTCAACCAAAGTCTACAGGAAAGTCCCTGGAGTTCTTCGCTTCACACAATAGTGTAACGTCTTTCTGTTGTAGGACTCACTTGTAACTATCTCCATCTGCTCTTCTCAAGACTTGGGAATAAGCTGATGGCAATGATACTATTGTAAAAAGTTAGAATTATTTTATGTAAATGCGCTGCTGACATACAGGTCCAATTTGGTAGTATCCACATATGGAGCTGGATAAAGCTGTAAAGTGCACTGGCTTTTGGGGGAACACAAAAAAATGGAGGGCCAAATGACAGAAGTGTGTTTTCACACCAATACGCAGTTGATGCATCTCGCAGCGAACAGCTTACACTATTTTGATGCAACCAGGACTCTTGCTACTTTCCTAAGTTAGAGTAACAGCATCTCATTGCTGACAGTATCAGCACAGACTCCCAGAGGAGGGGGATGGATGTCTGCTCAAAAGGCACTGATGGAAACCGATTTATCTAAGCCGGGGTGGCCAGCCTGTGACTCTTGTGAACAGCCTGACACTGTTCCCATGCTGGGCTATATCATATGACAGACTTCAAGGCTGTGCCAATGTAAGGCTGCTGAGTAATCGACTCCCCAGATGCAGGAGGAATTCTGCTAGCTGGGGCGTCTTAGGTTATGCTGACTTAAAATCTAAACTGTTTCTATCCTATGTCTTGTCCTGAATCCAGACTGGGACACAGTTAAGATCCAACTTCTATTAGATGTAGATGTAGTACACTTCTGTCGATGGCTTCTGACTAACTTCTTTAATTTGTTCAGGTGTGAAAACCTTGATGCTCTGCATTAGCTGGATAGAAAGGATGCACCCAGAGCTGACTACACTACTATGTGCCTGAAGGGCAAAGGCAAGATTTCTTCTCCAATGCTGCATTGCCAGTCCTGGTTGTCAGTAACGCCAGTTCTCCTTCACCCATGGGAAGAAGAGAGAGGGAGAAGGACCAAAGCTTTACAAAACTACCAGGCTTCACTACTGCTTCCAGTGGGGCTGGTGGTGTGCAAGGCTGGCTGGAATCGGTTCCCGTAGCTCCAGTACCCCAAGGAGCAGGGGAAGAGAAAAGCTGGCCCTAAAAAGCAGTCACACAAAGAAAGCAAATCAGTAGGAGCCACACAATGCCTGCTACTATGGAGTGAAAGCAAACTTCAGCAGGCTTGTTGTGCCTGGGAGCCATCCTTGAGGAAAAAAATGCATTCACACATCATATTGGACATTTTCAAGCTGGATTTGTCACTGCACCCATGAAGTACAGTGGCACTATTTGTCGAACATGTCCCTCCCCTTCCCCACACGTAAGAAATGTAACAGATAAGCAATCAAAGCTCATGTGGCATACAAAAAAATGCATTAGTTAAGCTGTGCTTTCTGAAGGAATCAAATGATCGTGCGGTTACAACACGAGGGTGTAATGAAAGGGGTACAATGGTGGTACTGCTACACAGCCATCTTCAAAGAGAGCTCTTCTGGCTGGGATTTCAGCCTCAGTCTCAACTTGTTATTTCTTCCCAAAAGGGATGACAACTAGTAGCAGCACTGCAGGATGCTGAGTGATCTCCTGTGACCATTAGATGACGTTATTTTTTCTGATAGTTATCATAAATAACATTTATTATTAAAACACATGAGAAAAACACTGTTACATTTTTTGCTCTGTTTTGGAAGAAATGCATTTCTGTAATTCATGATCAAATCTGGCTAAAAGATTCTGGAATGGAGCTTTTGTTTTGCTGTAAATTGGAAAAGAAAAAAAAAAGAAGTATCTTCTTTGTCAAGGGGGTTTAAAGTTGCCACAATCAAAAGACAAAACTTCCACATAATCTGAAACGACCAAGAATATTTTTACAAGGTAATGTCTGGTGACAAAAACACTTCAGAAAAGTCATGTCACCAGACAAAATTAATTCAAAAGTGATCACATCATAATTTTCCTTTTATTCTAGATGTCAGCATATCTCATAAAAAACCAAATATGTAACTTTCTGGATAAACAGACCAAGTCCTGCAAGTTCTAAAAATAGGCAGTAATTCAATAAAGTAAAGATTTTTAAAAAAGAAATACAATATTTGGCTGACACTGTGAAATTTGCCCCTCCGCTTCAGCCCTCACCTGCACCACCACGCTTCA
The DNA here is from genome assembly GCA_035582835.1 of Phoebastria nigripes. Taxonomy (NCBI): domain Eukaryota; kingdom Metazoa; phylum Chordata; class Aves; order Procellariiformes; family Diomedeidae; genus Phoebastria; species Phoebastria nigripes. The sequence goes on from JAYKAV010000112.1 coordinate 4,814,991, forward strand.
GCTCACCACCCTCTCAGGTGTGCCATCACACATGCTTATTAAGATCAGTGCTGGTCACTGAAATGATCCAACTTAGCCCACAAATCATGTAAGCAGTTGCGCTGGCGCAGAGGAGAGGGCGCTAACCTGCAAGGAAGGGATAAGAACGAGCCCTGTGCATGTATATAACATTGTATAACGTCCTAGCCCGGAGCACAGATGAGGCTGGTGTTTTGTGGAACGACCCCCTCCTCCTGTATTAATTAATTAGATGGTGACAAGGACACTCGCAGCCGCTGGCGCCTGGTCATCAACACTGCTCATTTGTTAAACAGTGCCTGGTCTGGGGGTTTGGCCCGGGGTGACTAACGCTCTTCCAGTGGATTTGGGAGCTAGCACAGTCAAGGTCTGCTTCCCAGTAGATACCCTCCTTTAGAAATAAAGGGAGTTGAATATAATGGGTGTGGGCTGCTCCATCCTAGCTGGCCTTACCGACAGAGAATGGTCCTGGGGGGTGCTCATTTGCGAGGATGTCTGCCTACATACTTGTTCATCCATCTATTGCCCATCCCACATGATTTATAAAGGCAAAATCATTGTCCACTGGCCCTCTGCAAACTCTCACTAGAGCTCAATCACCTCTGGAGCGGACGTGGAGGCCCACAGCAGCCCTGCTAGGCTTAAGTTTGGTCACTCTTCAGCATCAGGCTGAATTTGACCCTCAGTCATTGAATGCAATTGAAATGGAAGCTGCAAAATAATCAGTTCTGGGGCTGGAAAAAGATTTTCTGGGCGATGTTTCTGAATCATTTGGATGTAGTACTGCCATCTTTCTTAGTTAATACTGCTTTTTGCAATGAAACTGTTTTGCTTTGAGTAGAACTCAGAACTTCTCTGCTTTCTTAGAAAACCAAAATTGTGCTGATTTGTGTTTTTTTCCTTATAGGCTGCATTTGTTTGCACACAAGATGTGAGTAATGAAGGAGTCTACAAAATTAGTTGGCGAAATTCTATCAGAGTTTGCAAGAAACAAAACAAACACAAAAGCAGCCCATCAAGTGAAAATGGCTGATTGATGCAAAAGGCAACACAGATGGAGGTAATGGGGTTTCAAAAGAGGAATTAGAGAAGATCTGAACGGAGGCTTATAAATCTGCAGCACTTCAGTTTTGCCAAGATGGCAGTGGGAAATCCTCATTACAGGAGATATTTCTGCGCTGTACTCACCCGTGAGAGCTTCGCTAGGGCAAAACCATGGGGAAAGCATGATCTAGTGGTGACTGCAAGACCCGGCAATCAGCATTCCTGAGCCCTGCCAGGCTGCGCTGCTGACTCACGAGGCGGCCTTGAGTTAGTCACTCATTGCCAGATACTTCGACCTGACCTTGTCAAGGTGCCGCAAACAAGGAAGCAAAACAGACTTACCTTTGGCAACTCTGGCAAACAGGTTTTTTCATGTCATACTTCAGCTTCCCCTGTGCCACTAGATGAGCAGCGTGGCCAAGGAAGAAGCTTTGGGCCACGCCAGGCCATTATTGGGGCTGGGGGCTATTGCTCTGGTGTGGCAGAGCCACAAAGGAGTTGTTTGTAGCAGAGAAGGATGAGGGAGGCTCTACGGTTGCAAAGGAAACATGGGGGCTGGTGGAAAGCTCTTTGTATGTAGGAAGCGGAGAACCTGGTTGGTGGAAAGCTCTTTGTACATAGGCAGCGGAGAAGCTGGTGGCTCAGCAGATCCCGTGGGAAAGACCAGTGAGAGAGGAGGATGCAGAGCCCCAGGGAGGAAGTGACGTGGATGTACGAAATAGCCTTGTGCCATGCCAGCTCAGCCAAAGAACTTGTCTCCCTCCGGCTAGAGGCTGGCCTTAAATCTTCCACCAGATGGGAAAAAGATCACCAGTCCTAATAGTGGGCTGATGAATCTGGGAGGGCTGCAAAATTTGGGGATTTTTCCATTTTATTCCGCCGATTTCTCACCAGAGGGCACGTCGCATTGCTAGTCTGGGAAGGGCGGTCCTTGGTGTGACAGTCTCTCTGTCTCAAGGCAATTGCTGTGACATCCTCTTTCTCTGTTATGGGATCAGATGTGAGGCCCCTGATCTATGTTAGAAAAAGATCGTCAGGAGTTTCTGAAACACTTCACTTGGGGTTGGGTTTTTCCTGAGGGTTTCTCTCTGTAGTGCCTCTCTGTAGCATCTCTTGTACCACCACCTCCAACCACTAATGCTGGGCTGGACTAACAGAGATTTGACTTAAACCTGACTGGCAAAGCCTAAAAAAAGAGCTGAGACCTGAGTGGTGCTTGGTCAGACCTGTAAGCTCAGGGGAGAAGGAGCTGTAATGGCCCTTCTCCCTGCCCAAGCTTCAGCTCCCATCACCTCCCAGTGCTGGCTCTGGACCAAACTTCCCTGTTTCATCACAGGAGATAACTTTCTCATTAATCATATTGCTGCATCCAGTATTTATACATAGAAAATTCAACCTGTATTCCAGATTACTAAAAATCCCTCCTAAGTGCCAGCGGAGGGTTAGGTTTTGGCTGCAGCTGCCCAGATCCTATTACCGGGATTATTATCCCATTAAACGATCCTTACCTGTCGGCTGCGGGGGAAGATTTTCAAGGAGGGGCAAATGAGAGGCTACGCTGCAGAGCTGTAATCTGGGGTTTGGAGTCAGCCCACATCTCGTACAGAGCCATATGTAAGTACCATTAAAGTCAGTCCAGCAGCTTCTGCTGCAGTAGGCAGCTTAGACACAAGCACAGGCGACAAGTCGTGTTCTGAGCCCCCCCTCCAGCTCCCCAGGGGCTCTGTGAGGGCTGTGAAATGCTGGAGGGTTTGGGGTTGGTCTCAGCTCTGCTCTTCTGGGCTGAGGAGGGTAAGCCGTTGTGAGTAAGCCATATGGTCCCTGTTTTMTGTTACTGTGACCCTTCAGTGACATCCGAAAATCTTCAGGCAGTGATTCATAAAACCGCATTTACAACACGTTAGCTGCGCTAATGGGGCTGTAGGAAGAGGTGGTTAGAAATCTTCATAGGTGCGGGCTAAGCCTGGCTACGTACCCCAGGCAACGCAGAAAGCTGTCCTTGTACTAACCCACAAGTCAGGTTTTATTTTAGGCGGTAGGTCTCTACCAGACTGTAGATCCTCCTGGGCACTCCGGCAATCGCCCAGGGAGGTGGTGGACATCTCACTACGTGAGGTCTCGCCCTGACACCACGAAGCGCTCTGTAAGGAGCAAGCCTTCATTCAGAGAGGGAGATACCTCGGTGCAGTAAGTGCCTCTCTTGTTTTTGCTCTGTGACTCTGTTGGAAAACCAGGCTAGCGAAACACTTTTGCCAATTTTAATCCCCAGATCGCACAGAGAAGCCTTATGTCCTTTGTGCTGCTTCCAGCTACAGCATTGCTTTGCTAAACATATTAAGTGTTAGAATTTTTGTACTCTCTTGGTAGAAACAGATAAAAATAATACTTATGCTGGAGCTGGCCCCTTGGAATTAGTGAAATGTTGAAAACTCCCAGTTGTCTCTGAATAGATACATTTCAAAGTATTGCCCAAATACTTTGGAACAATATTCAAACCACGGTTGGTTTGTGAAATATTTTATTTGATGTCTGCAAAATATTTGATATCTGCAAGCTATTGGATTTGACTCTCAGCTCATGTTGAGTGCTAAGCGACATGTTTCACGACTGTAGGACTAAAGCTTCCCTGCCAACAAACGGTGACTTGCACACCACTCTGCTGCTTTTTTGACTTTTCTGCAGGTAATTCATGCTAAATTCAGGAAGCATTTGCAGAATGGCTTCTAATCACCAACAGATAAACCATTATGTTATCCTAGAACTTGCAGTAAATGAAATTACACAGTTTTATTCGCTGTGCAYCTAATTGTTTTATTTGCTCTTTGAAAAGAGCTATAAGCTAAATTCCTCTTTCTGAAACTATTAATGGGCATATTTTCTGTCACAGATGGAGTTGCATATGTATTACGTGACAAGCTGTCTTGTTAAATTCCTTTGAGCAAATCTTCATTTAGCACCGCACATGCAAATTCTTCTGGAGCCAGTGGGAGCAGCGAGTGCATATCRGAGAGCTGCATTTCGTCTGTTGAATCAAATTGCCCAGACCATCAGATGACCAAAGGGGATGAGGGGAAAGATGCGAGCAATAAATTGCGGTACCGTAATGCGCTGGTATGCTTGAAGGATATAGAGGGACATGCCTTTCTGGACACATAACTGCTTTCCAGCGATGAGGAAAGCTGGAGAAAGTGAGGACATTTGAGAAGCTGGGAAAGAGATGTAGCAACTGAAGCTAGTGGGAGAGCATGACTGTACCCACTGTCAGAGTTTCAGTGCACCAAAGCCAGGCTGCCTCACCCCATAATGACACAGCTAAATGGAAAGATTTTGTTTCTTTTGTGTCTCCACCCAGTTAGATAAAGGTATAGCTAACGACAGCCAGGTCACACCTGTCTACTGGCACCTTTTCCTCTCTCATTACGTGTGTTACCTTCACAGATAGATTTATCTCGGAATAGAGATAAAGGGGGTTCTTTTTGTTTGTTTTCTGTTTTCTTTTTAATTTTAGAGGAAGTGTTTCAGACCTGAAAGGTACAGATTACAGCTGCTTTAACTTTCTCTGAGCTTAAGTCAGGCAGGACGGGAGCTGCTGAATCTGTTATGCTTGATCCACCAGAGAATAAATATGTAAGTAAAAAGTTGGGGCAGCACTTTTTAGAGCCCTCTGACAATAGTCCATTAAAAGCCATAAAGTAAAACCAGGGATGTCTTAAGTAATTTCATGGAATGAAAAAGATTCATTCTTTTTATAGTATATATATATATAKAAAATTTTAATATTTTCACATATCTTTTTATCTTTTTGCATATTATGATTTGAAGGAATTTTGATTCCCCTCAGAATACCTGTTAATGCAATGGAAACACTTCAATTTCTAGTGCAGTTCGTTCTAGACCTGCATCTTTCATCAATACCTTCTCTGGGGAAATCCTCCTTATTTCTAATAGATGACCCAAATCAGGATAACAGAATTTGACCTACAATGAGTTAGGGATGCAGACATGGCTCCGCTGAGAAAGCACAGGTTTCAGTTAATCGTGGAATTACCTGTCCTGAAGCAAAAATCCTTCTTGAATGTACGGTGTGTTCACATGATAGAATATTTTTTCAACTTCAAGCCTCTAGCAGAATGATAAAAGTCCTCATGTTGAAACTTTTATAGGTGCCTCACGCAACGTTGAGTAAATTACTCTGGAGTGAGTTTGGCTGGGGAGAAGTGACAGTACTTTTATTCATTGCACAAGCACCTCAGTCAGTCTGTCTGCTCAGGTTTCTGGAAACCTCTGTGGTCTGATTCACTATTTCCTTACTGTTTGTTCTGGGACTGGGAGTAACTATGCAAACATGATGTTGATGTAATGTTGTAGGGAGTATCTAGGCTAATCCCTGCATTCAACTTCTGAACATGTTTGTTGAGAGCAAGGGGTTGGATTCCTTCCTGTCTTCTATCCTGTGCTGCCTGTAAGCCTATGGAGCTATAGCCACACACAGAGTTTTACACTTATTTTCTAACTGTAAATCACCATGCGCAAGCCAGTGAAAAAGATAATTCCTAGTATACAGTGGACATGTTCTGACAGTTGGCATAAGGACATAGCTAGCAGAAAAATGTATTATCACACTCAAAACCTTTTTACAAATTGTCAGTTTCTGAGATATCATCCTTATCTTCAAAATCATCTAAGGTAGTCAAGCTAACACCTTGGTTTTGGTATTAATGGCTAGGCGCTTTCAGGGAAGAATTAGAATTTGCTTCTAATACATCCAAAGATCTAGTTGTTCTACCAGGACTCTTCTGGTGCCTCAGAGTTTAGTTGGAGGGCCAGTATAGGAGCCAGGAACATGCTTTTAGAGATCTGTGTCACTTTTTAATAGGCATTTCAGGCAGCATCCATCTCAACTAACACTGAGCACCTTCAGTGTAGACATCTACATCTGAGCTGGTCCTCTATGTCCCATTCCAGTAACTGTGAGAAACATCTGACCTGGTTTAGATATCTACCTTATGAGGAAATGTAGGAAAGCCTGCTTCCCTCCATCGACTGTGAAGGGATCCATGCAACGCGCTCAGATGTAGAAGTCTGCAGCTAGTTTGGCCAGGGGACATCCCACCCTTTGTGGCTGAGCAAGAAGCATGATTTGGTACAAGAAGTAGCTTGTTTACAGTAGCAGAATGTGTGAAGGAAGAAAAACCAGCAGACCTTCCAGACCTGCTTTCCAGTTCCTGATTCTCCAGGGAGTGTTGTGTTGTTTTTGGAGACGTTTATGAGGGAGGAGGGTTTAATTTTTCCTTTAAGGACTGCAAAGTTTCTAAGAGCAGGGTGGATGGTGGTTGCAAGCCTTTTTAGGAAAGAAAAGGTTGACTTAAGTCTCTCCACAGACACTGCCACTTTTAGTTGCAAAACAGCGGTATGGAGATCAGAAAGGTTTTCTGTTTAATCTCCTAGGCCAGAACTACAAAGATATGAAAGATTCTCTAGAAAAACACAGCTAGAAGATTGCACTTCCTGGCATTGGCTGTGTAACATTTAATTGTAGGTGGACGTGGTGTTTTGGTATTGTAAAATGTACGTGGTCCGAAGACAGGCAGGACAGAAGTCCATGGGACTTGTTGGGATGCATCCGAGGGTGCTGAGGGAGACAGCCATGGCTTTCTGCCATCTTTGAAAGGTTGTGGTCATCGGGGAAGGTCTCCAACGACTGGAAAAAGGCAAATCTCACACCTGAAGGGTGAGAAAGGATCCAGGGAACTGCAGGCTGGTTGGCCTAACCTCAGTCCCTGGAAAGACTATAAGCATATCTTCTGGAAGCTGTGACTGGACACCTGAAGAACAAGCAGGTAACTGGGAACAGCCAGCATGGGCTTAGCAAGGACAAATYATGCCTGACCACCCTGCCTGCCTTCTGTGCTGAGATGACTGGCTCTGTGAACAAGGGGAGAGCAATGCTCATTAACAAAGATGTTAAAAGGCACTGGCCCCAGTACTGACCCCTGAGGGAGGCCATGAGCAATCAGCTGCCAGCTGGACTTTGTACCTCTGACCACAAACCTTTAAGCCCAGTGATCCAGCCAGCTTTCCACCCACCATACAGTCCAGTCATCTGTTTCAGCAGTTTGGCTCTAAGGATGCTATGAGAGACTACAGTGAAGGCCAAGCTCAAGTCAAGAGGCAACTGGCACAGGTTGCAGCAAAGGCAATCCGGATCAGATAAAAGGGAAACCAAACCTCACAGGGGGACTGGTTGCCTGGTGGGACTCTGGAACCCCCGTCCTTGGAGATGCTCACAACACAGCTACCCAAGGCCCTGACCAACCTGATCTGAAAGAGCCCTGTTCTAGTGAAGGGATGGACCAGAGGGATGAGAAGCACCTAGATAGGTCCCTTCCAAAATGAATTATTCTATGATCTATTCTGTGGTGTATGTGTTTATACGTAGGTGTGCAGGAGACTTTCAGCACCATCTCTGGCCTTGTGTGGGAGGCTGTTTTGTACCTTAATTCAAAACAGTCATGTCTAGCTTTCTCTGAGAGAAGAGACAACCTTCTGAGAGCTGATATTTTCGTTTCCACTTCTGTTACGGAGGTGTCAGGGTCACCAAAGCTACCACTGTGTGCAGGACTAATTACCACCTATTTGAGAAAAGGAATATGGGGCTGTATTGCCCACTTACAAGGTCAGGTGTGGAAGCTGCCTGGGCAATGGAAGGGGGCCTGTGCTATCCCAACAGAGGAAGGGCTCCAGGGCAGAGCTGTCAGTCTACTGCTTATCACCCCCAATACCCATCTCCGTTTTGTGTGTGAGTTTGTTGTTTGTTCCCCCCTGCCCCTGCTCTAAAATTAAAGATATTAGAAATCTGTAACAATATTAACATGGCCTTGCCATGCAGAGGCAGCTAAAGAGGAATAACAGCAAGGACAGAGCCATGGGGAACAGCAGTGAGGGGCAGTACACACCTTCTCTGTCCTCCGGAAATGGAATAACCTTTAAGGTCTCAGCCAACAGTAAACATTTTTATGACATCACCAGTGTTTAATCTAAGAAATTTATGTTAATATTGCCTCTAATATCATGATAGAGATAATGCCTGTGAATAGATAGGAAGGCTCCACATTATAGGGCTACATCCGTGTATACTTATTGCCATCTGTGCTCATTCTGGATCTTCTTAAAGGTACATCAGGCAGGGCTCCTCTGACCCATTTTACAGCAAACCCATCTACACTGAGATTCCCTTTGTGGTCAGAGGAGAGATATAGGTATTTCCAGGGCGTAATTTCTCTCTTTCGATAGCATATCTTCAGAACAGATGATACAGCTTCCTGGCAGCACCTGCTTCTTTCCAGCCACCGGAGAGGAAGTGTGGGTGATGGGCTCAAATGCAGATAGCTGCACTGTAAACATCAAGGGTGAGGTTCAGCTCACCCAGAYTTTAGGGTGTTAGGGTCCTGGGTGCACTATAGGAGGTTTTAATTGCCCTGAGCAGCCTCCCACAGGACCCCCAGACACRCACCCTGTACCCCTTGTGCCAGGGGCTGCGTGTGAGCTCAGACCTTGGTGCCCAGTCCTTGCCCCACCTATGTTGTAGGTGTACCTGTGCCCTCTCCCCCATCGCCTGCTGATCCTGACTTGCTCCCTGGACTCCCCACATTGACTGCACACCTGACTCCTTGCCTGCTGCTCCCCTCTGAAGGGCTTGATTCAGTCACCTCAGCTCCAGTGCCATTTGATGTTGGATATCCTGCTTAGTCTTGAGCTGCTGCTCCAGTAGTCTCCCACAGGTCCTCCACCATCCCGTGGGGATGTCACAGCCACCCAAAGGGGTCTGAAATGGTGTCAGACACCGATGGGCAGGCAGCTGGACTGTGCCTCAGGTGTCTAAAGCGTAAGTGTCTGCATGGGAGCAAGGTGTCTAAGCTCTTGGTACATCAGTTAGGATCTAGACCATATAGTTAGTGGAGTCTGGAGAGCAATTTGGCTGACCAAGTGTTGGGGTTTACCTCAGGAGGAGGAGAGTAACTTGCTAGGCTCCACTGACCGTATGGGCTCGGTCTTCCCTGGCTGCCGTGGGAGTTTAGGCTGTATCTCACATCAAGGCACTATAATTTAGGCAAGCTAAATCCCACCCATGGTGACTAAAAAGAGAAGAAATAAATACATTTATGAGAAAAATATGAAAATGATCACTCTTTGTGTTAAACATTATGATTTTCATCTAAGAAGTATAGAAAGGCAAAAGCTTTGTGGATATTTAAGGTTCAGTCTCTGTGTCTGTACATGCAATCACACACTCCCACTATACTGTACTGTATTATATACACTCTCACAAAACATATCCTTTGTTTATAGTCTTATGGATCTACAAACACTCCCTGGAAGAACAAGGATACACTCATTGTATACACGATATTTTTTGCTTCTGTAAACTAYAAATGTGGAAATATAAATAATAATTTTGGATATTTTGCGTATGGTTTTCTGCATTTTGTGATTCTATCTCTACAATGAGTAAATGAAAATATTGGTAGTGTATAATGATGATCTCTTTTTGCCCAGTCTCCTCTGCTCAGTTCTACGGTATTGTTACATCTTCCTCTGTTGCCATAGAAATGATTGATATGTCCAATCACAGCATTCTTGCCATACCCTTGCCTCTACATATTATGTATCTTGCTCTTTAAACCAGACTCTCACTTGGCTTTTTGATATTTTGGGTTATGTTCTGCAGAGAAAAAAAAATATGAAAGGAAACTTTGGCTTTCAGAAGGCTGAAACTAATCTAAAAGACAAAGTAACATATATTAATATTGTGAATCTCTACAATTTTGCTGTAAGTCTTGTGGCATTTGGTGCTTTTATCAACCCCTGACTCTGGCAAGCGATGACTTTGTGAGAATCTTAGCATCTTCTCATGCAAAACAAGTATTTGCACTGTTTAAAGCTTCATAGCCATGGAACTTGAAAAGGCAAAAGCAAATTTAAAGAGCTGCTTTTTTTGGTGCGTGCTGATTTTAGAGGGAATGAATTATGATTTTTGCAGATTTGGGTTTCCCTCTCAAGAAAGCAGGAGAGAAAAATAACTACTCAAGTTATTCTTTGACATGATGCAATGAGTAGTGGTCAGATTGACCAATTTAATTTTGCTTCACATGTTTCAAAACTTAGTAATGCAGGCTGGCTACTTCCAGACTCGGATGTTCATTCCACAGCAGTTTATCACCCTAAGAAATGCCCTGGGGCCACCCTGGGCTGCCTCTCCGCTGGCTTCCCCTTCCCCCCCCAGCAGTGCCTGGAGGGATATGGCACCAGACAGACCTCCCCCTCCCCTGCCTCTGGACAATAAGCCTTTTTTTTTTTAATTCCTTTGCCCAGAGCCCCATGAAGGCCCCTACGCAGTCCCCCATACATCCTCTGTACAGGAGAGAGGGCTTTCTCTTCATCTAAGGCATTTGCAACACATGAGTGCTTCCAGCTTGGAGCAAAGGAAACCAACACAAGCTGGGTCAGGAAACCAACACAAGCTGGGTCTCAGGAAAGGGGCTGCATGGCTCTGCGCCCCCTGCTACCTCCTGTTGAGATAGTCAGCGTTTGGTCCATGCCCCGAAGGATGCTCTAGGAACAGGGCGACCCAGCCAGCAACAAAAAGGCTTTTCAGTGCAATTTGGGTGAGACATGGATGGACCACTGAGCTGCCACTAAACCTCTTTCTCAACCTCTTGCCTTTTTTTTTGGGGCTCGTAGCCTGATGTTGCCTGTAATATCTATTTCTAGCAAATGCCACTAGGTGGCTCAAGATTGAATCCGCTACCGGCAACAGCTTTCAGTGGGATGTGCGTGTGTGGGGGGGAGGAATTTGGGAATTATCCTTGGGCGGTGAGCACCACCCTCATCGCTTCTGTAATTTTCAGATCTTGATTGCAGATGCTGGAGGAGGGAAAGGGGCATCCCAGCAAACTCTCTGAAATGGGAACGAGCTCATTCTCATTTCTCACGTGAAATGAAACACCGGGAGTTTTCTCTTGATTCATTCTTTGAGAATCGGGACAAGTGATAGCCTGGAGCCTAGTAGTCCTCCCTGGAATACCAGTCACACTTTCCCCCCTGTCCCCTGCTAAAAGAAAAAAACGTGTAKTATTCTTCTTTTTTAAGCTCTATCAAAGGCAATTGTTACCATCATTAAAGGCTTATTTTGACCTGAGTTTGCCTTGAGAACATACCATGGATGAGAGGTCCGAGTCCAATGTACTGGGGGAGAGAAGAGCTTTCACAGGCCCAGCACATGACGGGGTGATCCCCACAAGGATCACTTTTATGCCTGCCACCCTTCTGACCTCTTTTACAGGGGTGCCCTGGAAGAATGGATTACTCCCCGTTTCTCACTTCCCTCCATACTAAACCTCTGGGTTTTCCTCCCATTCCTGTTTACCCTTATTCCAGGGCGCTCCTTGGGTTGCCCTTCCCCTCTGCGTGCGGGGCTTTATGTGTTCTCCCGTAGCAGGAGCTCTGCAGGCATCTCTTTTCCTCCTCTCCCAGACAGTGCAATTCCACATCCCAGGAGGGCCGTGCTCCCTTTTCCCTTTCCCTTGCTGATATTTGTCTGGGCATCAAATCTGCAGTTTGGTGCACACCCACTATGGGGGTGCTGGCAGCCTGGGCATCTCCCACCACTCAGTCCTGCCTGCCACCCTGAGCTGCTCCAGCTGCCTGGGGGGACATGTGAGGGGATGCTGTGGGCAAGAGCTGGGAGGAGCAGGGAAGCCGGGATGCACAGCTCAGCCCTCCCTGGAAAACCTCGCCCTACTCCCTGGGGAGGCCAGGGCTGAGTTTGTCAGGGTGTCAACACCTCAAAGGCAAGGAGGAGGAGGGGGAGAGAGGAGATAGAGGCATTGTTGAGCAAGAAGGTACAAGCGGGTGCCATCAGCCAGTTGTTTGAACTATAAACAATTGCAGAGATGCTGGAAGCTGTAGCTATGCTAAACAGTTGGCCCATCCCCCTCCTGTGGTGTTTCCATTCCCCTTTCCCTCCCCCACAGTCAACAGGGTTTTGGCCAGCGATACCTTCCCTGACATTTTGGATTTGATTAGAAAGCAACATATATCCTATGACACGCAGGCGGGCGAGCACAGAAACGCTATCAAGTCAAGCGTGTGGTCTCACAAGCCCTGACAGCAAGTCAAATATCCCCCCCACCCCCTTACGGGCCTTAAAAATTCCTCATTTAGGGCCCGAGACAGCAAAGGTGAGCAACGCCAAAGCGCTCGCCCAGCTCTGCGGTAGAGTGTGGGGAGATTTCATTTGGCTTCTGCACGGCAGCTACTGGAGCTCCCGCTAACCATCGACAAATTAGATGCTTGTTTTAAAGTGTAAAAATATACTTCTTCTGAACTTTGCTTTTATTGAGAGAAAAGGGATGAAAAATGAATTCATAAGCCCCACCTAAAGCCTCTTCCCCAGAGTTGGCTCTGCCTCAGCTTCTCTCGCCACAAACACTACCTGCCTCCCCCCCAGAGGGCTCCTCCTGTCTTCCTCATTTTTAGGGTGGAGGCTAATAAGCCTCCCCAGCCCTGGTAAGTCAGGATTAATTAACCTGCAGATCCCTGCAGGCTCCCAACACCTGCTAACTGAGAGAATCCAGCCAGTCTCTCACGGTGCTTTTTTTGCACACAGCAAGCTTTAGCACCTGGAATAAGGGAAGGTTACAAGCCCTGGCTTTGCCTGGGTGCTTTACAACAAAGGGAAAAAAAAAGGGGGGGGGGAAAGGACAAAAAAAAAAAAAAGGGAACATGAGAGGAGGACATAGTGTAAAAACTGGAAGAAGTAAGCAAAATGACTGAAGAGCTGAAAGGTAAGACTTGAACAGCTCCTGCCACCAGAGGTGTTTTCTTTCTTTTTTTTTTTTTTTTTTTTTTTTTAAATTTAGACCAGCAACCCCTTTTGCATGGGAGGGGCATCTGCTAGCATGCCATTACCACCATTACCACCTTTCTGAGGCTGGGGGAGGCACTCTGAGCTGAGTTCTGCCTCTCTGCTAATGGGCACCCCTCTCTCCTGGCTGGTGGCTGCCATCTGTGGCAAATGTTGTGGAGCGTGTAGTCAGTCACTGCGGGATGCAGTTCTCTGATGCAACGGCCCTCTAGGGACTGATTTAGGACCACTATAGTAAGGACAGTTAGAGCTAATTGGATTTTTATTCCCCCAACCTGGGTTTCCAGATGTGACAGGGCAGCATTGCTTTATTAACCCAGCCGTGTTCATCCACGCTCCCTGTTACAGAGGAAGGTATTTCTTTTTTTTTCTCTTGGTGTTGAATCACAGCTTATGGGGCTTGTTTCCTGCCGGTTCCTGAACAAGAGCCACGTGGCCTTCCTTGCCTGCTGGAATTTTACAGCACGCACTGAGCAGGGGTGCCACCCTGCTGAACGCTGGCATTTTTTATTTCAGTGAACACTTTTCGTTATCTCCACTAGTAACTGACTCATTTCAGTGGACTGGGCAAACCAGAAAAAAAAAAATAGTTTCCGGGCAACATTCTTCAGTGACTCATTCAGGTGGATAAAGCTTTTACAAATGTCCCCTCGTAGCTACCAGGACACTGGCAAACAGCTTGTGTGCAGAAGAATTAAGATGGTGTTTTGCTGGCTCCCCTCCCGCGAGAGCCTTGGCCACTCTGCCTGTGAATTGCCACCACCCAGCCCTTCCCTGCCCAGGCACTCGGCTCTGTCTTGGTGCCAGCTTTGGTGCTCTCTGGGTCCTCGCTGCAGCCATTTCATCACCCTAACTGGGTGAGAACACCAAGCTGTTTTCTGCTAGTGCTTTGGCCCAACACCTACCAGGCCGTGAGGGAGGAGATGGGCCCACCTGGTTGGGAAGACATTAGATCACTGTGGAGCAGCAGCCTTGGTTCATCTGCCAGTGCTGCTCACCGGCCATGCGTTCTTTTTCACAGTGCCTTTCTGAGAGAGATGAGAAATAAAGGCCCAAGGGGGGATGAAATGACCTGCTGAAGGTCGTAATTCAACAAACAGACCTTCTCTCACAAGTTTTGCTAGAGTGTTGTACCAAAACATCCAAAAAATTACTTGTATGCTATATTTGTTTAGATAATCCTATGCTTTAGATAATGGACAGCTTGACCCYTATGCACTGTGATCCACTCATGAGGCAAAGGTGTGTGTTTCAGAGAGCAGAAATTATTTTCTGTCATGGCCATTGATCCTTTGTATTCTGCAGTTTTTCCCTGAGGATCTCCGCAGGAATAAGTGCTCCATCTTTATCTGTCCTGAAGATCTTCAAGAGAGGCTGAAGGCTTGCTAGTACCGTGCACAATATCACTTCAAAGCCAGAATGGAGAACACCCTTCAGATCGGCATGGTAAATCTGTGTTCTTCACAGTCCAGGCAAGGGTGGTGGGGGCCCCTTCCAACCCAAGTGCCTCTGGCAGGATCCTATGCTTGAAAGGACTCTCCAGCCACCTGCAAACAACCATGGCAGAGGCCTTGATAAATGTGGCTCTGGGTCAAGAAGGACCACAGGCAATGCCATCTGCATAAATGTCAGAGGCTTCATGCCCTTGGAGACCCTATACCTGTGGACATACCTGCTTGTGCCTGGCCACCACTTTCTCCCCTCTTCACACTTTACATCTCTTCTTTTTTTTAACCCATCTGCCAGCAACAGGGTAAATCTCCTTTTGTATGGAGAGCAGCTGCCCCTTCCTTACCAACCACCCATCAACCACAAGATTTTTTCCAACCTAAATGATTCTATGATTCTATATAGCTCTTTTTTCAGTAGCAACTGAAGGCTAGTACCAGAACAGTGGTTTTCCTTCTGAACTCCCTACCTGCCCTCCCACACATACAGTTTCCCTGTGAAGCATCCTCCCTAGCATGCTGTACTTGGCTTGCCTAAAGGCTGTAGCTCTTTAACTAGAAGACATGCTTCTGGCATTCCTGGGAAGTGAATTACAGTCAGGCGGGCAGCTGCCCTCTGCCCTTGTCTATTGCAATAGCTCAAGATGATGCCAGCAGCCCCTGGGCAGCATTAGGAAGAGGGTCGCCAGCAGGACAAGGGAGGTGATTATTCCCATCTGTTCAGCACTGGTAGACACGTCAGGGGTGCTGGGTCCAGTTCTGGGCTCCCAGTACAACACGGACAGGAACTTACTGCAGCAAGTCAGCAAAGGGTCATGAAGATGATGAAGTGACTGGAACATCTGACATATGAGGAGAGGCTGAGAGAGCTGGGATTGTTCAGCCTGGAGAAGAGAAGGCTCAGGGGGGATCTGATCCATGTGTATGAATACCCAATGGGGCGACTAAAGAAGATGAATGCAGACTCTAAGTGGTGCCCAGTAAAAGCACAAGAGGCAATTGGCATAAACGGAAATACAAGAAATACCATTTCAACATTAAAAAACCCCACACTTCTGTACTAAAAGGGTGACCATCCAGACAGGTTGTGGAGTCTCTGTCTTTGGAGATACTCAAAACCCGACTGCGGTCCCGAGCAACCTGCACTAGCTGACCCTGCTCTGAGTAGGGGTCGGACCAGACAATTCCCAGAGGTGTCTCCCAGCCTTAACCATTCTGTGATCCTGCTTGCTGATCCTCATGTTCTGCGGTCAAGTCCCACTACCCTTGCTTGTATTTTCCCTCAACCATCTTGATGGAGTGGTGTTTGGCACTCCTGGGTGAAGGGACAAATTAGCTCTTTTGCAGCAGATACTGAGAGACACCTGAGCAGCTGACAAATGCACACCTGATATGGGAGTAGATGAGGAAAAAAGTGTTTCCATAGGGTGTTAAGTCTAGACAAGGCATGTGGGATTCATCCCATCTAACTCTGGACATTTGCAGTATAACCATTTATGCCTGAGTTATGTATCTAGACTCTCTTCAGAGTCAATACAGAGAAATAGGCATTTCTAGAAAGTGATTCATGTAACCTATTTTACGTGAGATGAATCATGCCCAAGAAGTGCCTTTCTTTCTCTACTGACTATTATGAAGAGAGAGAGATGTGAAGAGGTCAAGTCTGGACTTCTACACTGTAGGCATCTTATGGCATTTAGGATGATTCCCACCTCTGATACTTGTGCAGAAGTCTATCTATTATTGCCTAGAGTAAATTTTTACACACCATAAAATGCAGTCAGATTTGATGAACGTCTCTTTGCCTACAAATAGGACTAAACAAACAGACAACTGAAAAGGACAGGCAAACCCCAGAGCGCTGGAGGTTAAAAATTCATACAAGCAATCTAGGGGCAGCTTTATTATTCCAACAATGAGTATTTTGGGGGTACAGCTCAAGGGCACTTTGAGTAATGGGACCTCATCTACTACACTGGGCCAAAGTCAAGGGCCCCAAACCCTACAGATTCCTTGTGTGACTGGGCTCCTCAGCCCTGAGTCCAGAGGGGTCAAGGGAAATGGTTACTTGATCAGTCCATGCTACCACCTCTGGGGTGAAGAGAGGAGAGCTGTGGAAAACTGCAGCTAGGACAAGATGGCTCAGTAAGGAGATATCTTAGATCCTCCTTTGCAATTGTTAGTYCAAATTCCTTTGCATACATCCATCAACAGGATCTTACTGGGGCAGAAGATCTTCATCTCATCACGCTGTTGATTGAACTTTCTTACTCATAAACTATCCTTGGCCTGCAATGACAAGCAGCAAGGAGGTAATGTACGTCCTTGGCAGTGACAGGCCCTATGCTGGAGTGTCAAGTGCTTGAAGGGCACTGCAAGATGACACGAGCTGTCTTGTTTTGTCTTTTGAAATATGATGAGGCAATATAGCATAAAACTGTTATCCCTTTTTGCACTGGCTGGCACACATCTGGACAGCATCTGGACAGAAGACTGATCAAACTTGGCAGAGGTGGTTTGGCTATGCAGCATGATGCCTGCACATGCTATAGGAAGCCAGATTGCATAAACACACTATGGTGGTATGGGTGCTGGGGTGCAGTGTGGTCCTGGATGCCTTAGACAGTCAGTCTAGGAGCTTGACCTTAATGTTGCTGCAAGGGTTCTGTGAAAAGGCAGTATAGCTGCAGATGCAGATTTCATCAGGCAAGTCATCTTTGGGCAAGATGCTTAGCCCTGGGATTTTTTAAGGGAAGCCCCAACTTCTAGAGATCTGCACGCGTTTTGGGCTGTTAGGACTGTAGAAAAAGAAAGGATTGAGAAAAAGTATATAAAGTCAACTGCCAAGAAAAATGACGTGCAAAGTGTGAATGAAAATAGTTTGTCTCAAGTTAGGTACCCCAAATCCCAAAATAGTTCCTGGTATTAAAGAACTTGTGACCTCCAATTTCTCAGCATTTTGATAAACACAATAATCTGTTTTTCTCTAAAGTGCTCAGAGATGTCAGATAACTATATAAGATTTAAGTGATATTAAGTGTAGATATTAGCTGTTGTCCTGTAAAACGTAGTACGCAAACATGTTGGAAACTGCTGTATGATGCAGGGACAAGTTTGATATTTAAATAAAATTTTACACCTTGCCAGTGTAAAATTTCATCATCAAAAAATCATCAAGTGTTTCCGTCCTACGTTATTTTGGTGGTGAGAGGAAAGTGACTGTTACAAAATGCTTGGAATGCCTGATGCTAAGGTAACTGGCCCTTATTTAAAACTCAATAATCTCACCCACTTGGTATTGCATTTTCAATGGTATGAAAATATATCTACATGTTATTTGCCAGCAGAGCTGAGTGAACACCAAGACTGGGCCTTTTTCTCTTTGCTGCACAAGTGTCCACCTTGGTGGAGATGTGTGATCTCCACCACTTCTTGCGCTGGCGTGATTCCGTGGAGGTCAAGAGCATTCCAGCTGCAGAGGTTTTTACCCCCAACCTTGTCAAGATTCAAGTGCAAGGGAAAACTAGTTTGGTGAGCTCACATTCATCCTCAGCGAGAAGAATTTCAGATCCCAACACTAGTGTAAAGATATCCTTTCTCTCCTGGAGGAAATCAAGGACTTGATCAGCAAGGGAACTGCGGGCAGGGTTTGAGTACATCTGGCAGTGTCCTGGGGAACTCTGCAAAGCGCTTTTGCCAAGTACTTAGGATCTGATCTGGGGGAACGCCCTTATTCAGAAGCGTGCATTTGCATGCTATTAACGTCCCACCGCCTTCAGTACTTTAGCTGTCTTCTGAACTGGGACTTTATCCTGTGGTGTACACCTTCATCTCACCATTTGTCCTTATGTATTTGCACCTAGCCCAAGTAACGGCTCCAGTATGGGCTTGTGAGAGGAGGGAACTATAACRATCAAAGCAGCAGAAAAAGTTTTCAAGTGCTGTTGGGAAATCATGTGCTGTTTTTCTATTCTTTGTATAAATTTTCCTGCTTTTTCCATTTCAGAGCTAATTGAGCTAAGGGCAAATTGCCTATTCACCATTGCCTAACAGCATACTTGTTTCTGATGATGACTGCTTATAGTAATACACTAGTCTTAAATGGGAGAAGTTGGTCAACAGAGCTTCCGTGCAGTTTCACAAGAAGAGCTACGCTAATTCACAGCAGTTAAATATCTGTCCCTTTGACTTCACTTTGCTAGTCAAATGGATAAACAACTCCCAAAGCATGCAGGACTGCACAGCTGAAAATCTTAACAACTGGCATTGCATGAAGGAGCATTGGCCGGCTGCATGGGATTCATCGCACCAGCCCGAGATGTCTTCAGCGCAGGCTTCAGCRTCCAAACTCACCATGCCTTCTTCGTAGTCAGTGCTAAGATACTGTTCACCCTGAGCCACTTTAGCTGGCTGTTTCAGGATGAGATGAACTGTACCCTGGAGGTGCTTACTTCTTTGTGTCAACTGTTAAAGGAAGCTTAGGTGATCAGCTTAGATATAGGCATGCAAAATGGACAGGTGAATCCCACATGTTTTATCTGGAGATGATAGCTCTCTGTAGACCCTCTTTATTCAGTGTTTCTGTTATGGCCCAAAGATCCCTAAAAGCCTTCACATTTCAGAAGATAAAATAATTGTATTGATTAGGAAGTTCTTCACTAACAGTTACACTGAGGAGTTTTACCAAACTGCTGTGTCACAGCATCCCTGATAATTGGCTTACTTAAAACCAGATCACAGAGGGTAAATGTATCATAAAGAAGAGCCACCTGGTAAATCAACAAGATCTAGAAGAAAAGGACAGAAAACGCTCTTTCAAGCCAAACTGTAGCTAAAATACTTTGCCTCACATCAAAGCCCAGCAGTGCCCCATAACATTCAACCTTTTACTGTATTTTGATGACAACATTTTGTTTAAAAAAACAATACCTGGAGGATTACATTGTGTCAATCACCGGCCCAAGGGTGACTAATACTTTTAATTTCAACCATCTATTATGACCAGTGGGTGTCTTTTGTTAAATTATATGCTGCATGGTGATGCCTAAAGGCTTTGTCTCTTCCCACGGACCTTTTCCTGGCATTTCTATTGACATGTCAGCAGCAGCTCCATGAGATCTTGGCTTTGCTGTCGGAGCTAACTTAAGAAGTTGCCAATGCCATTTCACCATCTCAGTCTCCCACGTGCTCCTCTTTGCTGTCACGCCCTCCTCGGCAATGCCACTGCAGTTGTCTGTGGGGTCACGCCAGAAATCAGAACTGATTGACGTTAAAAATCACTTCTTCTGGGGGATTGTTATTTTTAAGCCGGTGTGCGGCTCAGCCCTGCAAACCCTTGTTCTGGCAACAGGAGCTGCCCACGGAGAGGGCAGTAGTCTGCGGTGTGAAGCCAGGTATGAGGCGCCAGGGAAGGGAGGAGAGGGAACATTTTAAGTTAGCTTCACTGACAAAGCCAGAGTTTCACAAAATTATGGCCTCTGTGGACCTCATGCTGTATAAAATGAAAGGGAAACTTAAACCAATTAAGCCTGTGTATTAATTGTGGAAATCCTTGTGTGGTATCATTTTTGTTCTAAGTTTCCTTCAAGAGCACTGGAGTTTTTAATTTTTCATTTGAAAGGGCAGTTAATTCTCACCTATGCTTTTTTTTTYCCTTTCTTTTGCATTTTGKTGATAATTCACTCTTCATTTTTAGAGTTACTTTCAAAACATAACTCCTTACTCATTGTAAAATATAACACAAAATGAAAATCCCTTCAACATTCAAATGAAAGTCACTTGGAAACTGAAGAAGAAAGCTTTCGAAGGGCAGGCTTCAGTAGCCTTAATGTTTGTTTAAAATATATGCTTTACACTTTAATTTCCATTTCTATAATTTACCTCACTTAAGCCACAGTCCTCAAAGATTTATGAATTCACAGGGAGTTTGCACAATGCATGAAGTTCAACACAGGGATAAATTTGCAGGATTAAAGGCAGCTGTACTCAGACCAGGGACTATGGGAATTTATGCTCTCACAGCTTTCTTGCAGAAGCCCACTGTTGGTAGAACTGCATTGGCTTCATTCTGGTGACGCGATGACTTCTGTACCAACTCAGGCCATGGTTACAGGTTGGTTATTACCAGATCTGTGGGCTTTTTGGGATCAGCCTGCTCTGGATCATATGTAAGCACATAACAATCTTCCTTCTGTTCAGTTAGCCCAAGTATACAGAAGTATTTCTGTGCCAGCTTTATGCTTTTTTTACCAGGTTTAAGCTGGCTACAGGGGGACTGACAGTACCTGCTCCGTCAGAAGATGTTCTGGGACAAAATGACTCCTCCAGAATTTTTTGAATACATTTGAATTGACAGAGTAAATTCATACAGGTTCAGTGCTTTGCATCCTGCCACTGTGGCATTTCTGACTCAGTACATGGCACATCAAAACTATCTTCAGGGCCATGCCAAAACAAGGCCTAAGTTCTTGAGAAGTAATCCCCACCCATCTCCTGAAGAGCCTGGTAGGCTTGCAGACTCAACCTGAATGGTGTTTATATAAGCTGGAGGCTTATGAAAGAGCAACGCAACCACCTCCGTGCTCACTGCTTTGCTTGTTTCTGCTCTTTCACCACACTGTGAGCATAACTGAGCTGGATAAAACAAACCAAAATGTGAAAACAAGGGTTATTTCCAATTCTGATCTGATTGATCACGTGGCTCTGCAAGTAAAGGCACCAGCATAACCACAAAGACAGCACAGTGCCAGGAACCGAAGACCAGGAGGAAAAGCATCGGACACGTGCACATGTGCTCGGTGGAGAAGAGTTAGGAGGTCCTTACACAAGCACTGCCTGTAGAGAAACGCCTGCAGAGCCACAGCCACCATCACGTTGGTAGAGCAGCTTTTCTTATTCCAGGGCACAAATGTGGCGTGAGCAGGTTGTCTCTCTGCCTTGCTCGTCATCCCGAAGCACGGATCTCAGAAACTCCAGGTGAGCATCCCCAGGTGCCCCTCGGTGAGATAAGGCACATCAAGACAAACGTGAGGAGCGACAATACTCCCCAAGGAGTTCTGACTCAGACGGGGAGGAAAAACTTTGGTCATAGCCACTACAGATATGGCTCAGAGCCCTGTATAAGAGCTGAAGTAAGTGTCACAGTTGGGTCATGGGAAGATAACTACAAGCCAGCTTAGCTGCAAGCAGCGATAGCCTGTGACAGCCAGCCACACTCGGTAATTGCATGCTTTGTGTGATAGATAGCAGGACCAGAAACAGCTAGCTTGTTAAAACTTAGAGCACGGGCAGTGTCCAAAAATATACCCGGGATCTTCTCAATTAGCCCAAGCATGCAACAGTATTTTTATGACAGGTTTATGCATTTTTGCCAGCTTTAAGCCTGGCTGCAGGACTGACAATTCCCAGTCTGATGTGAAGTATGAGATCCTGGGCTGTGCTGCGAACTCAGTCTGGGAAGATCAATTAGGGATGTGGAGTCAGTGAAAGACCGCAGCAGCATGAAATCACCCCTCCTTGTCCTGTTCTGTTCCAGGGACGGGAGCAGCCTCCTCGCGGAGGCTATGGCTCCACAGATGTAAATCCTGTGTGGGCATGTTCAGAACCAGATTCAAAATGCCCCAGCTAGGTGATGCAAATTGCTGAACTTTACTCTGCTGGTTCGGATTTGTTCACGGATTTGTCTGGGAGCACATTGTCCTGGCAAACTTCATACTGTTTCAGCTATCAGCTTCTCATGTCCTACAGCTTTAGAGGGACCAGGTACCGTCTCTCTTCACCACAGCCAGCATAGAAGTATAAAGATGATATAAACACCGTATGATGTTATTTTCATAAGAACATTGTCATATGTTCTTTTGTGATCTGGATCAAGTTAGAACTGCTGGGTGCTCCTGCACTGCACAGGTGTGATATTAATTATTACAAGACTAAGGTTAACTGGTCTCCCTAGGCTATACTGCAATGCCATTTGAGGTAACTCTTTTACCCCAAAACGACTTTTAGGACATAGTTTCATGATACCAAGATCTCTGTGCAGTAACAACTTGAGGAATTCCTGCTCTTGCATTACTGCCCACCACTCTTTCAAAGCAGGGCGTTAATAAGAGGTAAAGCAAAGCCTGCAAAAAATAAAGAAAAGAGGTGTTTTCTTTTTTGCTAACATCAGCCCAGCTATCTGACCACAATGCAGGGGAGCCGTACTGGCACAGCTGAAAGAACAGCACAGATGTGGAGCCCGGCAGCAGATGTGGAAAGGTGGGCACCTCTAACGTGCTGAGAGTGCTGATAGTACTGTGCCTTCCCACCCTGTACGGAGCAGCCATGGAAAGTGCTCTGCCCCTCTTTGCCACTCTTCCCGCGCTAGCGGGATTGCTATATTTAGGCAGCTCCTGTGTTTCAGGAGTCCCTTCAATCCAGTCCCCGATCTGCTAACAGAGGAAGCCAGGAGATGGACAGCGATGGCCTCAAAGCGTACCGCTGGTGGAAAGCTGCTCCTTTTGGGCCCTGCACAACTCGGTGTCACCTACAGCAACATCTACGCACGCTTCCCTGCGCTTGGGTCCAGCTCCATGCCTGAGCCTTGCCTGCATGTCAGGGTGAGGGTAACCCATCGGTCCAGGAGGCAGTGCAGTATCCTGGGGAGGGGGGAAGCAGCAAGATGTCACCAGCAGTGCGTGCACAACTGGGCAACCAGAGCTGCAGGAACACGTCCACCTATATGACATTCAGCTGCAGCATATAAAAGCCTGGGTGTGCCGGCAGTGCTTCCATGGAGCAGCCCTCACATGGAGGTGTGAGATAGCTATGGTGGAAGCAGCAGAGGAGGAAAGGAGCGTAAGCTGGAGGAAGGCCGATTGTGTGGCATGCTTCTGTATACAATCTGCTCCCAGCACGTGTTGTATTCACCAGCACGAGGAGAACTCATCAGCACGAGGAGAGCCGGCAGTCTTTAAAGCCTCCCAACCTCCCACTGGTCTTGGGAGCCCACTTGCAGTACGAGAGCTGGACCGTGCAAAGCCTCACTCAGCCTTGCTCGCTACTCTGTGCTCTGGTATTCCTCACCCTAGCTTGAGCCTCCCTYGTGGACTTTCCTGGCCAAGGCGAGAACCATTTCCCTAAACAGTACAACGGGGCACATGTCTAACACTTCACACTATCAAGTAGGTCAAAATCACTCCCATTTTCCACATAGGGAACGGGAGTGGAGGCAGGAAATGAGATGCCCCAAGGCTACGGGATGAATCAGTAGCAGAAACAAAATGAAAATTCAGAACTTCCTGCCTCTTTACTCATCTCCTTGAATACTGTTGATGATTAAGCTTTTAAAAAGTTAGTGCAGTTGATGACCTCTACATCTCTGGTCAGTGATTAGGGCCCCAGTGTATTAAATGCGGAAAAGAATAAAACAAAGACAATTTCAAAGAACTGGGAAAACAAAAAAAATAGAGGGCAAGGAATTTCTTTTGTGGCCAGAACATAAATGTTGGGTTCCCATTACTCCCACAGTGCCTCTTCCGGTAAGGAAGGAAGTTTCTCTAGTTCTACCCCTACAGGTCCACCGAGAGTTGGAATTGGCTTAAGCCACAGCTACCACCAAGAGGTAATGCTATGGTTACACTTCCTCCCTGCACACAGTTTCTGCCCCCCCTCCCTTGTCAACACAACCGCTCAAGCGGGCATGTGATGAACCAGCCCAGGGAACTGATCAATAGTAGCGTTAAAAATTCTTTTCCTTTCCTGGGCTAGCTTTGCTATGAGTATGTCCTGGCTCAGCTGTACGAAAACGCTTATGCTGACACAAGGGACGTGGTGCCAGAGGATAGGAACAAATGGACGGAGAAGGGGATGCTCAGCCCCCCTCTTTCAGGGGTGCTGAAACTGCTCAGGAAACTATAGCTCCTCTGTTCCCTCCGCTGCTGCGGACGCAGAGAGCAGGAACGGGTGCAACTGTGTCTGAGGGTGACAGAAAGCAGCACACTGGCCCCGCAGCTTTCTCCCGCTTCGCTCCCGAACAGATGGAGCTGACTCAGACTTTTTGATGCTTGTACTTAGTTTGTCATTAGAAGACACAGTCACTTACTGCTGTGTGTGTGGGGTGACTATCCACAGGGCTGACATTGCCTCTCCTTGCATTTCATCTGCATTATGATTTTCGATGGCCGTCTCACTTTGTCTCCTTCAGGGGTGCTGGTTTCTCTGCAAGGAAGAGTTAAAACAGACCGCTCATCTTCTTTCCAGTGGTTTTAGGTTTGGTCTTTTAACCTTTAGACTTTCCAAACTGGGCAAGTACGCTGTGCTGGTGAAGAGCATGATAAACACGTGAACAGGGTGGTTTTGGCCACAGCCGGAGAGACTTCTTCCTCAAGAAAGCAACCCTTTCATCCCTCCGCTTGTGTAGGAAGGAAAAGGAAGGTGAGGCGGTGCGGAGCTTCATCCCGGGAACTAGCAGGAAGCTCTCCTGTGGCATTTACTGCTTTATGAAAACTATTTTTTTCCCTAAAGTTAGGGGATGCACCCATTTTCAAGGATTCACAATCTTGTCGTTAGCACTTTTGCTTCTTTAGCGGTCTTCTGGTATAATACTAAAACAAACCAAAGAACAAAACTCGCTATAATAAAATATAAGCTCAAAGCAGAGAGGGGACACCATGGTGGAGCCACATCAGAGCTACAATGGTGAAAATGTGTATTTGGGCTCAGAGCTCCAGCTCTAAAAAACTCAGGCTGTATTTTTCAGGGGCATGAGAAAGGTGTTACATATTGGGTTTGGAAAACGTGAAGTTGAGAGTTTGGGCTTGAAAATCTTTGCAGCATCCAGAAATACACAGCAACAGCCTCTGAGGAGACTATGGAAAGGGATTGTGGAGTTATAACAGACATGTTCCACAGAAATATCATTTTCATACTCAACAACAGTGAAAAAAGGGAGTATCAGGAAAGGACTGATACCGCCATGACGTTGCATGGGGAACCCCTCGTGAACACGGTACCCCTGTCTTAAAAGAGAAGGCATTAGAAGCAGAAATGGTTCAATGAAGGGCAAGTATGGAATGGCTCCCATTCGTGCTATCACTAAAAAGACCAGAACTTGCTAGATGGCAAAAACTGAGGGGGGAACACAACAGAAGTCTGTAAAAAAAAGAATGTAATGGAGAAAATGAATAGGAAATGATTGTTGTCTCTTGCAACACAAGAACCAGCAGATGTTGGTTCAAAGCCAATGAACAAAGGTGGTCTTCATTAACAAGTAGCTAGTTCATCTGTGGAACTCCCTGCCAGAGGACACTGTAAGAGCCAGAAGTATGTACAATCCACAAAGTAAACAGGCAACCTAATGGAAAAAATTACCAGAGTATGAAATTATCAGAGAGTATGAAATGTGGTGACACCAAACGCTGCCAAAGAACTCCCTGAGCTGCAGAGGGCTGGGAGGATGGCCCAGGGAAGTATCACTGGATGGTTTAAGTATCCCTGTGCTCTTCCCTCAGCATTCACCACTGGCTACATCTGGAGATCGGACGCTGGGCTAGACGGGCAATGGGTTTGACCTACCAAGGCTGCTCTTACGCATAGAAAGGCAGAGTTAAATAAGCCATGTAATGCAAACCAGGCTGTTGATAATAAATTTTTGTGGAAGTCCACTTTTCAAAACTTATTGCATCTCTAGACCCGATCCTACTCCCGTGTGCATGCACTCAGATGGACCCAGCATTGAGCCCATTTGAAATCATTTGCCTTCTTATCACTGTAGGTTCCTGTACAGAGAAAAACAGTTGCCCGGTCCAGGCCTGAGTTTCCTTTCTTTGTAACTACACTTTAAGTGAAAACGAAGTACACCATTAAACTGTTATGGTAATTTGCCCTTACACTTTCTGCTCAACAGGTTTGTTTTGTTTTAAAAGTATGTTTCTGTGATACTTATAGCTATGTATATGTAATTTTGTGGTTAAAGTAGAAGAGACAGGAAAACCTTGGTTCCCACAGGAAACGTAACTCGACCTCTCGCAAGCAGGTAACATTTTTGCCGTATCGGTGTGATAAAGAACTTCAATGAGAGACAAATCCTGCCAAGGTTTACACCTGTGTGCAACTGCCTGATGTGACTAGCTCGAGAGAGGTTAATGAGATTGTTCTATGTGATTCAGATTCTGCTGGAGGATGCTTCTGGGCGGGAATGGGGCCGAGACAGCTCTGGCTGTCAGTAGATGATGTGTTAAAATGCCCTCTCACAAGTTTGTTGGATCTGATTCTGGAGGCCAGTAGTTGTGTCTGCAGAGGTCTCCGATGGGGCAGGAACGTTTCTCCCGTGGGCCTGGGGGGTGGGGAAGAGAAAATGAGAGATTTTGCTGGTCATCTCACCGGGAATGGGAAGGGAAAAGACCACCACCCCCCACCCCACGGGCAGCGGGGTAGCTCCAACCACCCTTGCCCACCTTTTCTATTATTATTTCCAACAAGTGCCTCGCGACACCGGTCGTGACCATCCAACACCGGCTGTGCTGTCCCCGCAAAGGCGCGGCGGGGGCAGCAGGGCGGCTGGCAGTGTCCCGCACACGGGCCCCCTCCTTGCCCCCGCCGCGGGGCAGAGGCAGGGTGGGCTGCCCGCAGCAGCCAGCCAGGCGGCGCGGCAGAGCCCCCCACCCCGTCCACCCGCGTAGCACCACGGCCCTGCCGCGGACACTCGTGGGCCTTCCCCGCCGGCCGGGCCTGGGCGTTGTTCACGGCGGGGCGGGGGCCGCCCTCGCTGGCCCCCGCCCCGTCGGGGCTATTGTTGGGCGGCGGGCAGCGGCGGTGGGGCTGGCAGCGGCGGTGGGGCTGGCAGGGCTGCCGGGGCCGGTCCCGCTCCCGTCCCCTCCCCGTCCTCCCTCTCTCTTTTTCTCCACGCGAGTTTACCCAGCAGTGCTTTGGTGCGGGCGCGTTTCCGCCGGTTTTTCCTGTTGGAGAAGGGAAGGGGGAGCTGTTTTCTCTCTCTCTCTCTCCCCGCTCGCAGTATATTTTGTATCCCTTTTCTCCTCCTCCTTCTCCTCCTCCTCCTCCTCCTCCTCCTCCTCCTCCCCGGCTATCTTTGTCTGGCTCGCAGCACCCTGCTCCAGCCCCGCGCCCGTGCCCCGCCGCCGCCGGGACGCGCAGCCCCTGCCCGCCGGTGCCCGGCGCCGTTTCATGCGAGGGCAGCGCCGCGGGGAGGGCTCGGAGGCGGCGGGGGCTCCGCCGCGGCGCTGGGCGTGAGCCCCCCATGCGAGAGCGGGGCCGCGGCTGCCGCTGCCGGCTCCCGGCGTGAGCGCCGCCCCGCCGCCGGCCGGGCCGGGCCGGGCCGAGCCGTGCCGTGCCATGCCCGGGCGCGGGGCGCACCGCGAGGCTGCCAGAGGCTGCCGGCCCCGGCGCCGCTCCTGCCGCCGCCGCCGCGCCATGGTGTGAGCCCGCTGCCGCCGGGGACGCGCGGGCACCCACCGACCGACCCACCCACCCACCGACCCACCCACCGACCGACCGGCCGGCCGGCCAGGGCAGCGCCGCCCGCCTCGGGGGGATCGAGCCCCGCACCGCAGCGCGGGGAGACAGACGGACCGCAGCACCCCCTCTTCTCCTCCCTCCCTCCTTCCCTCCCTCCCTCCCTCCCTCCTTCCCTTCCTTCACCTCCCTCTCCCCCCTCCTCCTCCCACCATCCATCTATCTATCCATCATCCCCCCCGCCAACCCCTCCCAATGCTGAAGAGTTTCAACCCGGCGGGGCTGGAGTGAAGAAGGGAAGGGCGGAAGGGAGGAGAGGAGCTCCG